>OX638132.1:68373321-68617409 GCA_951804985.1 Dryomyza anilis
GTATGTAAATAATAAATATTTTCATACAACCTAAAATAAATTTTATAGTATTTTGTAGTATTTAATAGGATTCACCGATTGAGTTAATAGTTTATCGGACAAATATCCTATTGACTAACTTTAATAGTAAAAATTATTAATTTAATAGGATTCACCGATTGAGTTAATAGTTTTATCGGACAAGTATCATATTGACTAACTTTAATAGTAAAAACTATTAATTTAATAGGATTCACCGATTGAGTTAATAGTTTATCGGACAAATATCCTATTGACTACTTTAATAGTAAAACTATTAATTTTATGGTATATTTTTTTTGAGTGTATTAGAAAGGGTATATTTTATTTCAATTGCTATCTTTTAATACCAAAAATTAACACACTATATTTGATAATTATAAATTGATAATTTGTAATTTGTAAGAGTTCATTTTGTGGATTTCCAATGATAACTGATTCTAAAAGATTACACTACTCAAAAAAACTAGAAATAATGCACTGAAAAACATTTATATATAATTCGCGGTTGCCGATTTTGACTGCATACTCTGTTTTTTTCTATTACATAACGTTTTTAAGCAAATTACTATCAAAATTTTACTTCGGATTCAATCACTTTTAAGTATTAAAAAAATATAGCCGCTTACAAAACTAGTTTTTCGAAAATCTGTAAATGTAATTTTTCTAACAATTGTCAAGACTAATTACAATATACCAACAAATACTAATACTCCAAATATTTTTAAAAATATTTGAAACTAAACTCGAAAATTTAAAATTTGTTTAGACTTTTTTTTGTATAATTTTTTGAGCATTTCAAAACTAATGATAAATAAGTAAGTGATTAATGATTATGCAGATCATAGCTTAAACTACGTTCAAAATCATTCACTTTTTTTGTTGGAACTTATTTTTAAAAAATATGCCCTATCAATAGAACTTCTGTCAAAAACTTTGAAAATTTATATAATGGTTGTATATTTTATATATAAATTACTCAAAAATAGCAGTTTTTATACGATTTTTTTTTTTAAATAGAAAAAAAAGTAATAGGAAAAACTGTGTATGTAATAATTATGAGCATATTTTATATATGAAGTAGTGATATTTTCAGATTACAGACATAAGTATTTGTTATAGAAAATTGATAATATACGAAAATTATGTTCTCAGTATATATTTTAACAAGACGTACATATAGAATAAAGTTTGTACTTTCGAAAGTTAGTTTGGAGTATGTTCTAGAGAATCATAAAACATTTTCTTGTTTGTCATTAGAATCTATTTGCTTAAAAAATTACAAAAAAATTGTCTAAAAAATCAAAAAGTTCCGAGTTTAGATCCAATTATCGTAAAAACATATTAGAATTTTACTATTCGTTAATATACTGAAATTAACTTTGACCATTAACAAAAAAAATGCGTTTAAGGTTTTTTGTAAAACTATTTAGTAGCAGTATTATATTTTTTTATTCTAAGTAGTGAGTGGGAACAATTGCAAATTTCTCAAAAACATTAAATAATATAATATAAAAAATAAAAAACATTAAAAAAGGGAATTTTACCAGCGAATTATTTAGATTTCTATAACTCAAAAAAATAAGAAAATTTTAAATAAAATATGTCTAATTTTGCACCCAGTTCACGATACAGGGTGTTTAGGAAATGCATATTACTGATATAGTCAAGAAAACTGGTTGTAAAATAAAATCTGTTCATAAATGAATACCAATTTTTAACTTATGTCATAGACAATTAAATTACCTTTCCAATGATATATCACATCATCAAATCTAATGATTTTTTCCTCTTTTAAAATGTACGTAAAATAGAAATTTCCAAAAATGAAAATATAAATTTTGACTTTGTTATTGATTTTCACAAAATTTCGTTATAGATCACTCCATCTTTTTTAATTTATAATGATAGACTAGTTCAATTCTATTACTCTACAATCAATTACAGTGATTTTAAAGTATTAAGTTATTCCGCGGAAATAATTAAACAGTGGCGGATCTTCTGATTTGGTTGTTAAAATTAAAAAAAAGAAAAATCGAAATAATCGAGAAATAAATTTAAACTTTTATTAAAATTATATTCGTTATCATATTACTTCACATAACATATTTTCTGATCATATATCCAAACATAATGTTTATTTTGATTTCAAACACCAAATAAAAAGACCGGCCAATGTTTAATTGTTGCTGCAAATACATTTTATTCATGATCCTTGAATGAATTGGTTTTGAAAATTACTTTTTTTATTGACTACAAATTGAATATAAAATTATTTAATAAGATCGTTTGAAATTCCACATGCTTGTATACTTTTTATTTCATTTTGTTTAAAACAATTGTTGAAATTTAAAATTTTAATTAATTTAAATTAATTAAAATTTCAAATTTCACTTAAACATCGAACAGTAGTATTTACTAAATATTAGAAATAACTTTTAATACATTGACCAACTTAGCTGTACAACTCGTGTGTTAAGAGTTCCATATAAAATTAAATACTGCGCAGTTGTATTTTTTAATTTTTGTGCTTGTTTCTTAGTTTAATATCAATATAACTTTGCATATTTACAGGTATTATATATCTATAGAGTATAAATATAATGGCGAAAGTATGCGGGAAAACTTTAAGTTAAACTGGCTACTGGAAGGCAGTTCTTCTTTCATGCATATTATGTTTATGGTTTTTTTATATTTATTATTCTTACCGTTGATTTCTTTAAATTTTGTATTTCGTAGAATTATACAGTAATCTCCCAATCTGCAAAAAATAAAATTAACATTTTAAAATATACAATTTATTTATATAAAATGATACAAAGTAGTTTAAAATATAAAATAATAACTTTTGATTGAAATTAAAATGTTTGATTATAAAATTTGAATACAGTTTAATACTTTTATTTCATTAGGAGAATTATAAATCTGTAAATGAAAAAAAAAAATAGAAAATAGCAAATTCGATAAAATTGAAATTTCAATTAAATATCAGTCGAATTGTATATGCCAAATAAGTCCTTCGTACCTTTTTTTTCGAAGTGATGAAAAACCAATTTGGCGACTGGCTCATCTCAAGGCGTGCGTTCATCAATTGGCTGTCGTGATCATTCGACTTGATACCCCTCATAAATATGTATTATCAACAATGTACACAGAAAAGAAAATTTACATCATATTGATGAATTCCATTCTTCAAACCATGATTCATTGTATTGAAGAGCCATTCATAATATTAATGACTAACGCCATCAATGTTATGAATGCGATTATAAATATGATGAACGCTTGGTAACTGTCGAAAAAGTGCTCTTCAATATGATGAACTGTATGTGTAGAATACGTTTCATCATATTAATGAACCAAAATTTAAAATACAACATATTAGTTCTTCATCTTGAATAAACCATATTTCTATCAAAATGTTTTTTTTTCGTTCATTGTTTGCTGTACTTCTCAGTTCTCAAGTAATTCTTGTGTTTTTATTTCTTATATAATGCTTGCTCGACATGCATAAATTAGTTTAATGTTTTATAAAATATTTATTATAATTACCAGTGATGATAAGTTCGATACAATTGTACTGTTTTCAGTACATTTACATCTCAAAAGTACGTCCCTACTACGGAGACATTTTCAGTACAATTTATCTGGAAAAGAAAATTTGATTTTATGTACGATAATGATCCAGAGCAACTCCTAAAATATTATTCAGATTATGAAAACTGCAGTGTAAACCTATGGGAAAATATTATGAATCGGTTCTAGTTCTGTCCCTTTATATGAACTTTAGCTTTTAGACATATCACTGAACTGATTTTCAACGTCATGCAGACCTTTATACATACCACTGAACTGGTATTCAATTGAAAAATTTGATTCTGTTTAAAATTCTCCAATTAAAGACCAGTTCAGTGATATGTCTAATGGTCTGCGTGAGGTCTTCGTTGACCTCTTCCTATAACAATCCCACAATTTAATCGAAATTGAGACGGGCCTGTGGTCAGTATCCAGCATTATTGCATTTTTATTTGAAAGCTTGATAAAATCTCTACAACTCTGGTAGGTATTTCCAGGCTGCAACAAAACTGAAAGGCTTGTTACAGGCTTGACTACAAGGCTTGGTATATCGGGCCAGACAGAAACCACACAGGCCTTGATATACCAAGCTAGACACAAGCCTGGCACATTCGTCATTCCCAGATTTCAAACAAGCCTCGTTAGTTTACATTAGACACAAGCCTGGGACAATCGTCACTCACAGACCCAACACAAGCCTTGATATATCAAGCTAAACACAAGCCTGGCACATTTGTTATTCCCAGATTTCAAACAAGCCTCGTAAGTTTATGCTGGACACAAGCCTGGCACAATTTTCATTCTCGGACTCCACACAGGCCTCGGTATACCAATATTGACACAAGGCTGACACAATATTGAGCCACATATGAAAATTGTCAAATTATCCAAACCGCCATATGCTGACGGAAATTCAAAATTCCGTCTCGACAACTTTTCGTCCCATGCCTAGTTATGCGTGTGTACCGACTTTGACTTGAGTATATTAAAGTTAACTATGGTGACATTTTTGTGTTGTTTCCATGTTAAAGAACACTTATCTGATGAAAAAAAAAATGGTTGACGATTTTTTAAACGTCAAAAACGTCTTTGGAGTTGTCTGAACAATAAGTCTGCAAATTAACGTAAGTATTACTGTTGAATTGGTTGTTTAACTCTTACATATTTATTTTTCTACAGATACAACTCTCAAGTGTAATGACATGAAGAATGAATGCAATGCCCATGACAAATTATGCTCAATAGCCTGAATCTTCAGGCGTATTAAAGGATTGTCGCAAGTCTGAAGCATAGGTCTTGTTTCAAGACTGAGTCACAAGCCTTGGTATAAGCCTGGCTGTGTGCACTATTCTGAATTACAGGCTTGTAACGTAGTTATCATTCCGGCCTTGACACAGTCTTGGCACAGGCCTAAAGCACAGTGTTAGCACTAGACTGAGATTTAAGTCTGGCACAACATTTGTCAACGAGCCTGGGACAAGCCTGGGATACAGGCTTGTAACATAGTTATCATTCCAGTCTTGACACAGTCTTGGAACGAGTTTGGATAACAGCGTTGGCACAACCCTGAGTAGCATTGGCACAAGCCTGTGTCAGGCTTGTGCCGGTCGTTAATTCCTACTTGGGAAATATTTCATGTTAGTTTTTATATTTTCTACCATAACTAGAAAACAAATGAAAATTCATTGAAAAACTGATATTAATGATATTTTGAAAACGTAAGTCGTCGGAAAGACAAGACACAATCAGAAAGAAATTCCATAAAATCCCATTAAAATATGTAAAATTAGATAATCTCTAAATACAAAAAATTCAGTACATTTTATTCCAATTTGGTACTATTTTTTCATTAATTCAGTACTAATTATAAAAACATAAATATATACACTGATAATTACAACTTTTTATTAATAAAAAGTTATATTTATAAAAAATTATATTTTTGTAAAAAAAAAAAATTTTTTTCAAACAAATTTTTTTTTTCGAAATTTTTTTTTTTTCGTAACAATTTTTTTGTCCAAATTTTTTTTTTTCGGATATATTTTTTTAAAATTTTTTTTACTGTTAGTTTTTAAATAAAGTTTTTACAACACTTTTTTTTCGAATTATTTTCAATATGATGAATCTGGTGGTTGGTGAAAAAATTCATAATATTTATGAATAAATTCATCATATAGAAGATTTTTTTTTTCTGTGTACATCCATCTACATACTTCAGAACATATAAATAAATACAAAATGTAGTTATATTCAATAAAAATATTTTGAAATTTGAAATTTTATGTATTTTTTTTTCCATACAAAACTAAAATGAAATTTCAATACAAAATGTATTAATATAAATTCTGACTGGTTATTCATTTACATATTTCAGGACAATTACGTACATAAATACAAAATGTAGTTATACTCAATAAAAATGCATTAAAATTTTAACTGCAATTTGATGTAGCTATTTTCCTTACAAAAATAACTACAGTAATGTAATTAAAACAATTACATTTGCGCTTAGACATAAATTAAATACATTTGCAAATATTTCAAAGTATTTTTCATTTTTTAAATACAGTATTTTTTCGATGTAAACTGAAAGGTTTTAATAACACGTTTAAAGTTTTTATAACTCGATAATCTACACTAAAAAAGTACCCGAAGACTTTGTAAAAATATGTAGTTTTTTGTTATCATCCATTTGAAAATGCCACCAGCCATAATAATTGATTTAATTTTTACGCATCATTGCAAACAGAACCTACCCTCGACTGGACCAAAGCCAACAAGTGTCAAAGGCACTTCAGGCCGTAGCCGGAGACGGAGCCAAGTCTACAAAGGAAGCCACAAATGAAAAGCAAAACAAACTTTGGCGACAACAGAGCTGCTGGCGTGTCCTTTGACGATAAACTAGATGACCACAAAAAAGGACTGAAAAAATAGAACCGAACAATTTACATGGCATAACGGACGGAAACACTAAAAATTCTAAGAGCAGGCTGTAAAAATGAATGTTTCTTCAGGGGTTTAGTTTTCTTTTATATACTTGTTTCTATTCTATTATATGCTGCTTTTTCTTCTTCTATTTTTCATTTTCGTTCGAATTTCTAAGTCGTTTTGGCAAGCGTCAAATTTGAAAATAATTTTGCAGTTTCCTCACGTAATCGAATGGGTTGCACAACGCATGATTGGGGCGCCTAAAACTGTGCCACCCAAATGTTGTAAGGATTCTGGTGACACTGAAAGTGTGCACAGAAAACTGAAATATATTATTTGATATTTTGAAAGTAATTTCGAAATGCACGCGCGCACATTTCTTGTGGCTACGTAATGGGTTAAAGATTGTCAACCAAAAAAAAAATAGAAAATGAAAGGACATTTTCCACTACTCAATGACAGAGACACGCACATGGTTGAGTAATCGATTTACTTCGAATTATTTTAAAGGTTCATTAATATTCGTTAGAGATGCACGAAAAAACCACGTAGTAGTTGCTCACAAAAGAGCACCGAGTGTAGATGGCACTCAAGGATATTCGTCACTTGTGCGATATTTATGAGACACAGTCGGGTGCATTCTGTGGTTGACCAGTGTTGCCAGACCACTTGAAACAATTCAGCAATTTTACAGACAATTTCACCGTAATAACATCAAATACAATACGAGGCAACAACATGGAGGTATTTTTGACTAAATTCCTAAATTTGTGTGGCACATGAAGTCGTCAGTTGAGAATTCAATTAGAATTTAAAATTTCATTACAATGCTTGAGCAGGAAGGGTTTTGCACATCGACTGGTAACCAATTGAACGTGTTAAGGATTGCGAAATGGCACTAACATTAAATCCTTTGAAAGTACTATTAGCTACAGAGCGATTAAAATGAATTTTTAAACAAATATAGCAAGAACTTAATGTAGTCAATAGAGTCAACTGAACAAAATAGACTTTCAATTTATAAATAAATGATAAAATAGCTCATAGAAAAGACAAACAAATCAAGAAAATCAATAGAAAAGTAGAATAGAAACAATGAAATCATAGAATCAGTAGAATCAATAGCATTAACAAAATCAATAGAATCAAAAGAATCAATGGAATCATCAGAATCAATAGAATCAATAGAAGCAATGGAATCAAAAGAATCAATAGAATCAGGTAAAATAAATGGAATCAAAAGAATCATATAGAATAAAAGAATCAAAAAGAACCCATAGAATCAATAGAATCAATAAAATCAATAGAATCAAATAGAGTCTATAGACTCAATATAATCAATACAATCAATAAAATCAATAAAATCAATAGAATCAATAGAATCAATAGAATCAAATAGAGTCTATAGACTCAATATAATCAATAGAATCATTAAAATCAATAGAATCAATAGAATAATAAAGAATGAAATAGAATATAAATAGAATCAATAGAATCAGAAGAATTAATAGAATCAATAGAACAATCAAGAATGAAATGGAATATAAATAGAATTAATAGAAATAAGTAGAATCAATAGAATCAGTAGAATCATAAGAATCAAAAGAACCAAATAGAATCAATAGAATCAAGAGAATCAGGTAGAAGAAATAGAATCAAAAGAATCATATAGAATAAATAGAATAAAAGAATCAAAAAGAATACATAGAATGAATGGAATCAATGGAATCAAAAGAATCAAACAGATTAAACAGAATCAATAGAAGCAATAGAATCAATAGAATCAATAGAATCAATAGAATCAATAGAATCAATAAAATCAATAGAATCAATAGAATCAATAGAATCAAAAGAATAAATATAATCAATAGAATAATCAAGAATGAAATAGAATATAAATTGAATCAATAGAAATAAATGGAATCAATAGAATCAGTAGAATCATAAGAATCAAAAGAACCAAATAGAATCAATAGAATCAAAAGAATCAGGTAGAAGAAATAGAATCAAAAGAATCATATAGAATAAATAGAATCAAAAGAATCATATAGAATAAATAGAACAAAAGAATCCATAGAATGACTGGAATCAATGGAATCAAAAGAATCAAACAGATTAAACAGAATCAATAGAATCAAATGAATCAAATGAATCAAATGAATCAAATAGAGTCAATAAACTCAATATAATCAATAGAATCAATAAAATCAATAGAATCAATAGAATCAATAGAATCAATAGAATCAATAGAATCAATAGAATCAAAAGAATCAATATAATCAATAGAATAATCAAGAATGAAATAGAATATAAATTGAATCAATAGAATCAGAAGAATTAATTGAATCAATAGAATAATCAAGAATGAAATAGAATATAAATAGAATTAATAGAAATAAATAGAATCAGTAGAATCATAAGAATCAAAAGAACCAAATAGAATCAAAAGAATCAGGTAGAAGAAATAGAATCAAAAGAATCATATAGAATAAATAGAATAAAAGAATCAAAAAAAAATCCATAGAATCAATGGAATCAAAAGAATCAAACAGAATAAACAGAATCAATAGTATAAATGGAATCAAATGAATCAAAAGAATATAATCAATAGAAACAAAAGGGTCAATAAAATCAATAGATTAAATAGAATCAACAGTATCAGTAGAATTAATGAAATCAATAGAATCAATAGAATCAATAGAATCAATAGAATCAATAGAATCAATAGAATCAATAGAATCAATAAAATCAATAGAATCAATAGAATCAATAGTATCAAACCCTCAAAATAAAATCTGCTTAAAATACACGAAATCGTTCGCGTATTTTACGAAAAAATTCGTGATTTTTATCTACGAAATATTTCGTAAAATACACGAAAGAACTTTCGTAAGTTTCTGATAAAATTACGAATATTATTTGTTTATTCGTATTTAATACGAAAGATTTGTAAGTTATTGAATATTTGTGTACTTTTAACGAATATATTCGTACATTTTACGAAAGTATTCGTACTTTTGACAATAGCATTCATACATTTATGAAACATATGAAACATTTTACCAATCTTTCGTAAAATACACGAAAGCTTTGTTAAAAAAAACTGACGATTCATAAAAATAGAAGAAATATGAAATATAATACTTTTGAACTTTTGACACAAACAAAATTTTAAACCTTTTTGTATTTATAACTATGCGCCCGCAATACCAAGTAAATAAAATATTTTGTTTTAACTCTCGATGGAAATGACGATTCATTCATAAAAATATAAAACAATTAAAAAAAATTCTATATACATATTAGTCATACTAATCTGTATATATATTCAAAAAAATAGGCGTGGTTTGCTCACTTTTATTATTGATTAGTTTTTTATAAGACTTTTCTTAATTTCTATTTCGATAAAATCTCAATTTCTTATGAAATTATGAGAATTATTTTTTTTTTGATATTTTTTTTTTTTTTTTAATTTTCATAATGTCAACGTAGATGCTTTTTCATAACACGAAATACATTGCATTTGCACAAGTTTGCAAAGTGACTGACAACTATAGCATAATCATGTCAAATGGAAAATAGAAACGAATTGATTTTCTGAGAAAAACCTTTTTGCAACGCAAAATGATGGAAAAAATATGAAATGTAGATACATAATTGCAAAAAAATATGATGAGTTGATAGATAAGATAGCTAGATTGTTTGTAATATCCTTGAGATTGCGATTATTTTTAAAAAAAACAGCTGTTTTATGTTGATTGGCATAAAATATGAAAAGAGTTATAATAATGCAAAATAATTTATTAAAGAAATGTTAAATAACTTACAGAACTATATGCACTCAGAAAAAATATACCATACCAAATTAATAGTTTTTACTATTGAAATTAGTCAATAGAATAAACTATTAATTGCATTAAATACTATAAAATACTATAAAAGTATTTTTTAGTTTGCATTAAAATATTTATTTTTTTTGTATACTATTAAATCAATAACTGTCCTATTTACAAATTTTAATGTGATTTTATGAGATTTTTTCTGAGTGTGTATTTCATGATTTAAAAAGTTATTTAACCCTTTCTGCACAAATTGCAAATATACCCCTTCTATTCAAATTGTGTCAAATTGACCCACTCATTGCCATAAATATATAATTGGTTATGAAAACAACGTTTTTTTTTTTAATTAAATTTTTTCAATCATTTTTAACAAAATATAATAAAAACAAGAACAAAAAATATATTTTTTCTACACTCAATAAAGATTTCTTTAAATTACCTTAAATCGCGATCTTCCATAAAATTGGGTCATTTTGACCCAAATAGTGCAGAAGGGTTAAGCAATTTTAAGCTGATGCCAACAATAATTAAGGATAAATTGTTTTCCAAATAATTAAATTTCAATTGATAATTAAAGATAAAAGATAATTAAAGATAAAAAAATTCGTTGGACAAAAATAATTATAAAATTTTAATTTTCTTATTTTTCAAGTTGATAGTGGTATTTTTCTGGAAAGGTGACCTAATTGGGTTCATTTAAATTATTTGTTGGGTATTGATATTTGTTTAAAACGATTATAACTCTATAATTTCCAACTAAGTTCAATACAGCAACAATGCAAAATATGCCTTCTTCAAAATTTCCCATGTGTCCTATTCATCCAACTGCTTAATCACAAATAAAATATAAGAAAAACTAAATAAAAAGTTTGAAAATAAATTGCATAGTTTTGTGGTTATTACTGATGACATTTATTATTTTTAACGCAGTCAAAACAAGCACCGTTCAAGGCCCCTGGGTCTAAAGTTGCTATGACGACTTCTTGAAACTATGGGGGGTCATTTTTGTGAAATGCTTCTTTGCAATAAGACAAACTACATCGTCAACAGCAGCATCATCAACAACATTTTATAAATATTCACTCAACTTTAGGTAAATTCATGAAATACATAAATTATGCAAGATATACTCTTGACAAAACAGCACTAACTAAAGAAAGACAAAACTCCGCAGTGGTTATGAATACTTTTGTGGGGTTTTTGTATTTATCAAAGGCTTTTCAAGGGTCTTAAATATGCCAACAAAAAAAATATTAAAGAATGCATTTAATTGTAAATTTTGTGTTGTGCTGGCGGCAGACTCAAAGGTACCAACGGCAAGATCCATAATCAAGTCGACATGCAATTTTAATTAAAGTCGCCACTACAGTTGGTCGACCAGTCGGTCGGTTGGTCAGTCGAGCAAACAGTGTTGCCACCACTTGCGCACAAATGTGGCGCTGCGGGCATTTGTGGCGGCCACCAAAAAGGCAGCTTAAATTATTATGAAATATATAAAGCGAAACAGAAAAGAAAAATATAAAAAAATATAATATAAAAAAATATAAAATTAAAAAAGAATACAGCAAACAGTAGAAAAGGTCAAAAATATATAAAAAGTAAAAAAAAAACACAAAAATTAAGCCCCCCAAAGTAAATGATGATGATGTGCAATGAGTTCAGTTTATTATTGTCAAAGTTTGGTTTTGGTTTTTCTTCTGTTGTATTTTGGAAATATAATAAAAATAATATTCCCAAGAAAATGTCGCCATTAAGTTTTCAAGTTTTCACAACAACAACAACAACAACGAAGGAAAAAAAGGTGAATTTAATAAAAGGTAAACATGCTACGCAGGGATTTTATGGATTATGATTTTGTCTGTTCATGAATTTAAATGAGTTCTTCGTTGGGTCGTCTCATCATTTTTTTTTTTATTTTGTATTATTTTTTATTGAGTAGATTATGCTTTTGCATTAGTTTTTTGTGTTTGTGGTGTTTTTTTTTTTTTTTTTGGCTGGCACAGAGATTATGAATATTTAAATCGTGATTTTTTTTGTAGTAAAACTAAATTTAGATGCCGTCAAGAAATTAAGTCTCGCTTATAAATTTGTTGGAGTTTTGTGAAATAATTAAGAACATTTTTTTTTTATGTAAAAAATATTTTTTAAATTAGAAAATTCCATATATAAAAATTAAATTCTATAAATATAATATAATTTTTGTGAGAATGTAAATAAGTCTATGATTTGTATTTAGTACTAGCTCTACCCGTGCACGACTCGTGCCAAGATGTTGTGAATTAAAAGATATGGAGCGATTTTATTAATATAAAAAACATATTTATTATTTATATCAGGTGTCCCTGCTTGGCTGTGGACCAAATAATAATTCTGTAACCAAATAATAATTCTCCGCCAAAACAACTTTTCTCAAAGACAATTCTTTCTCAGACTGCGCTTCCCCGTAGAATTCTTCCCAGTAGAAATCTTTCCCATAAAATTCTTACCAATATAACGCTTTCCTATAGAATTCATCCCTCATTCACTCATCCCTTATTCATTCATTGTTCCCGATAGAATTCATTACCGCAGAGTTTTTCATAGTTTTAGTGTGGTGAGTTTTAATGTGGTGAGTTTCGGTGTGGTGAGTTTTAGTGTAGTGAATTTTAGTTTGGTGAGTTTTAGTGTGGTGGGCTTTAGTGTGGTGAATTTCAGTGTGGTGAATTTTAGTGTGGTGAATTTTATTGTTGTGAGTTTTAGTGTGGTGAATTTTTATGTGATGAATTTTATTGTGGTGCATTTTATTGTGGTAATTTTAGTGTGGAAAGTTTTAGTGTGGTGAATTTTAGTGTGGTGAATTCTAGTAAAGCCGCGGTAGCTCAGTGGTTAGTGCGTTGGACTGCGAGCTGAAAGGTCTCCGGTTCAAGCCTGGACTGGGGCTAACAACATCTTTTCATTGAAACATTTTTCTATACCGCGCTACCTCTCGGCAGCAAATGGCAAACCTACGAGAGTAAAACATTGCCTATAAAAAGCTCTAACCCGCCGTGCGGATTCGGCAATAAACTGTAGGACCCACCACTTTGAGTACAAATATAACACGCACAGCTCAAAATGGTGAGAGAGCTCGGCCGAAGTTCTTATAGGACTGTAGTGTCAAACTATTATTATTATATTCTAGTGTGTTGAGTTTTAGTGTGGTGAATTTTTATGTGGTGAATTTTATTGTGGTGAATTTTAGTGTTGAGAGTTTTAGTGTAGTGAATTTTTATGTGGTGAATTTTATTGTGGTGAATTTTAGTGTGGTGAGTTTTAGTGTGGTGAATTTTTTTGTGGTGAGTTTTAGTGTGGTGAATTTTTATGTGGTGAATTTTATTGTGGCGAATTTTAGTGTGGAGAGTTTTAGTGTAGTGAATTTTTATGTGGTGAATTTTTTTGTGGTGAATTTTAGTGTGGTGAGTTTTAGTGTGGTGAATTTCATTGTGGTGAATTTTATTGTGCTGAGTTTTAGAGTGGTGAGTTTTAGTGTAGTGAGTTTGTTTTTCTTTTTCTTTCCATTTTTGTTTTTCTTTTAGTTTGGATATTAGTTTTATGTTATTGCTTTTGAATTTTTGCATTTGTTTTGTGCTTTTGCTTTTGTGGTTTTGCTTTAAATTTTTTTTTTTTGTATTTCACTTTTCTGTTTCATGTTCGTAGTTGGTGAAAGTGCCGAGTATATTTCGTATTGAAAGTTTAGGTTGTATGGGATGTGCCACGCCTCTTTGTCCAATCCCGCCCATACAATCCCGCCTATCATTCCTTCCAGACCATACCGCATCTGTGGTAAAAATTTCAAGAAAATTCGAAGTCTTGAAAAAAGCATAGTTTCATTTTAAAATTATGAAAATCAGTGTTGCCTTTTTACAACGTTGCACTCACTTTACATGTCGATTGCCAATGCTAGGGAAGTGCAAAAAATCAAGAACGAAATGAAAGATAAATTACATAACGTAGTCACAGAGTTTAAGTTGATCCATAAAAATTTGAAACGCAACAAAACCGAAGATAGCGTTTGCGATGAATTGAATATTTGGCAAATCCAGTATCACAATCCAGTATCACAATTTAGTGAAGATCCTTTACAATTGTTGAAGGATCTCCAGTTAGGACTTACCAAGTTATATAAGATTTCAATCAAATATTAAACAATGATCGTGCCATCGGAAAAACTTTTTTCAAAATCGGACCAAAAGCGGTCCAAACAGCAAAATAGACTGAAAAAAAAAGTGGGCGTATCACGCCCATTTTTGCACCACATATTCTTAGGTGAATTCTAATAATACGTTTTAAATTTTATAACTATACCTTAAATACTTTTCGAGTTATTAGTTCCGAAATAGTTATATAAAAGTGACTTGTATGGGAGGTGGGCGTGTCCGTTGACCGATTTGGCTCATTTTCAAACTCAGTTCCTACTTTTGGCTAAAATATATTGAGATGAAATTTCATCGCATTCTGATCGTTATTCTGTATTCGGACAGCAAGACAGCAAGACGGACAGACAGTCAGACAGACAGACGGACATGGCTAAACGGACTCGGGTAGTGATGCTGATCAAGAATATATATACTTTTCCTGTACCTCATAGGTGTAGGGTATAATAACGAATATTAATTGTTTATTTTACGAAACTATTCGTTGATTTTATCTACGGAATCCATTCGTACATAATACGAAAGATTCGTAATTTATTGAATATGTGTGTACCTTTCTACGAATATATTCATTCATTTTACGAAGGTATTCGTACTTTTTGAAACATATGAAACATTTTACAAATCTTTCGTAAAATACATGAATACTGACGATGAAAAATACGATTCATAAAAATATGAAAAATAACAAAAATAATACTTTTTAATTTTTATCACAAACAGAACTAACACAGAACACATTTTCAACCTTTTTTATTTATAACTATCTATTTAAATCCTGTGATACCAATTAAATAAAACATTTTGTTTAAAAAAAACTCTCGATGAAAATGACGATTCATTCATAAAAATATGAAATATTATGCACTGATTTGTTACTTTTGCACTTTTAGCACAAACACAGAACACATTTTAAAACTGTTTATATTTAATAAGTTTCTGCTTGCGTCCGTGATACTAATTAAAATATAATGCAGCTTCAAGTTGCTATTTGACGAAACTGATTTCTATTTTTACTAATGATACGTAAAAAACTCGTATGATTCTCGTCAAATTCTACATAATTTACGAAAGTTTAGTAATTTATTCGTAAAATGTAAAACTCATTCGTAAAATATGTTATTCGTTAGTAAAACAATTATGATAAAAAATAATATACGACAGTTTCGTAATTTAAATGGTATATTCATAAATTTTTTGTTGTTTTAATTTTACAAATATTGATTCGTAATATATACGAATTAATTGTAAAAAATAATTTGGAAAAAAATAGAAATTACAAATGTTTTAGTTTTCTACAAATTATTCGTGTATTTTACGAAATTAAAAATGACGAAAAAATATTTCGTAAAATGTCCTAGAAATTATTTTTAATATAAAAAGGTTTCAAACCAAACATTGTGAGACAAACTTATGAAATTTCCATCAAAAGAAAAAAAATCCTTAATTCTTTTTCATTCGATGTATCGAAAACATCGATATTTTGTTTCGAAACATCGGAAAACTTCGATACAACGAGTCGATGTATTACATCGATTAAAACATCGATGTTTTTTTAAATGAACATCCCTATTTAAAGTGTTTTTCAATAAGAGCGCTACAAATGTTTTTTTCAAGGGTTTTTCAACAGCGACGCTACAAAAGTAGAGCGACTGGGACAGCAAACGACGCCATATTTTTTGCCGCTCTTTTGACATTTCTCCACAGTAAGGTTTGCCATTTCATAATGGAAAGATATACGAGCCAACAACCAGTCTAAATTATTAAAATTTACCACCGAAATTCGAATTCGTATATCTTTCCATCATGAAATGGCAAACCTTACTGAAGAGAAATGTCAAAAGAGCGGCAAGAAATATGACGTCGTTTGCTGTCCCTGTCGCTCTACTTTTGTAGCGTCCCCGTTGAAAAACTCTTTAGTATAATAAAAAAAAAGAATAAGAATTCCCATTGGACTGAAACAATTATAAAATGTTCCTTTTCTAATTACACTACTCAACAAAACGAGAAAAATTTGCAGCAATGGACATCCTATACATCAATTATACACACAAGAAACATTTATACGGAGCCTACGACACACACGGAATCACAATACCGACATTGACGGCATGTTTACGAAACATTGAGCAAGTATCTGTCGTAGCATATACGATTACGCACCGTTAACGTACCGTCAAATCGGACGACTCCGTTAGAATTCCGTTTTGCTCGGTGTTTCTAAATAACTCCGTTAACGTACCGTACCGAAACGTACTCTTAACGGATTCGAAATCCTTTTCGATGTTCCTCTTTATCCGTTCACTGGTTCGTTTTCGTATCCAGAAAACGGAACGTTTACAGAATCGTATTCCGTATTGCTGTTCCGTATACGGCACCGTTAACGGACCATTTTGTTTCTTGGGATAATTTGCGGTTACTGATTTTTACTGCGTACTCAGTTTGTGGCGTTTATAATAAAATTGCTATCGAACTTTTAGGCAGATTTCAGACAGTTTTTAGAATAATAAAAATACAGACTTTTAACCAACTAGGTTTTCAAAAATCTATAAACGCAGTTTTTCTTTCAATTGTCAAGACTTATTACAATATACCAAAAAATACTATTATTCCCATAGGATTTTAAAATATTTGAATCTGAAATCAGAATATATTGTTTTTTTTTTAGATTAGATTTTTAGATTATTTTGGACGATTTATTTAGCAATTTGAATCTAATGATAAATAAAAAATTGTTTATGATTATGCAGCACATAGTTCGAGCTAACTATAAAATTTTCAAACTTTTTCATTTTTAAATAGGCTCTACCAAAAACTTTAAAAGTATAAAATGCTTGTATAGTTTAGGTACATATAAAACTAATGACAAAAAAATAGCAGTGTTTACCCGATTTTTTCTCAAAAATGCTACGTAACAGGAAAAAACTGAGTATGCAATAAGAATAAGCACATTTTAAATATTACGTAATGATATTTTCCGTTTTAAGACTTAAATATTTTTATTGAAAATTGATTATATAAAAGAGTACTAAAATTATGTTCACAGGGCAGATTTTAAAAAGTAGTTCAATTAGAAAAAAATTAGTAATTATGATAGTTAGTTTGTACTACGCTCTGGATAACCATAATTTTTTTTTTTTGTTACCTTAAAGTTCTAAATGATACAAATTTGTAAAAAAATTAAAAACAAAAATCAAAATTTTCCGAGTTTAAATCCACTTATCTTAAAAACATATTCGAATAATTGCATTCAAGGGTATATTAAAATTAGTGTGGAAAATTTGAAGGAAAATTGCGTTTTTTTGTAAAATTAGTTTTGCGCTGTTCTAAATTTTTTTTATTTTAAGTAGTTGCTGAGAACAGCTTAAAAATACGATTGGTGTTTTTGTGAATTCATAGATATAAAGCGATTTTATTAATATAAAAATTATTATTATTTTTTATATCAGGGGCCCGTGCTTCGCTGTGAAAGTTCTTATTGGTTTTATAAATGTAGTAACCAAATAATAATTCTCCGCCAAAACGACTTTTCTCAAAAAAAATTCAGACAGTAGAATATTTCGCCGTAGAATTCTTCCCAGTAGAAATCTTCGCCGTAAAATTCTTCCCCATAGAACGCTTTACCGTGGAATTCTTCCCGGTAGAACTCTTCCCGGTAGAATTCTTCCCCGTAGAATTTTTTCCGGTAGAAGTTTTAGTGTAGTTGGTTTTAATGTGGTGAGTTTTAGTGTGTTGTATTTTTAGTTTAGTGAATTTTTAGAGTGGTGAGTTTTAGTGTGTTGTGTTTTAGTGTGGTGAGTGTTGGTGTGGTGAGTTTTAGTGTGGTGAATTTTTAGTGTAGTGAGTTTTAGTGTGGGGAGTTTTAGTGTGGTGAATTTGTTAGTGTAGTGAGTTTTAGTGTGGTGAGTTTTAGTGTGGTGAGCTTTATTGTGTTGAGTTTTAGTGTGGTGAGTTTTAGTGTGGTGAATTTTGGTGTGGTGAGTTTTAGTGTGGTGAGTTTTGGTGTCGTGAGTTTTAGTATTGTGAATTTTTAGTGTGGTGAGTTTTATTGTGGTGAGTTTTAGTGTGGTGAGTTTTAGTGTGGTGAATTTTAGTTTTTTGTTTCATCTTTTTAGATTGTGTATGTGCTGAGTTATGTCGTTTTGAAAGTTTAGGTTGTATGGGAGGTATCACGCACTTTGTCCAATCCCGCCCATATATAGCCTATGACACCCTCCGGACTCCTTAGTATACTGTGGCAAAATTTCAGTTAAATCGGTTCAGCGGTTTAGACGTGATGCTGGAACAAACAAACAGACAGACAGACAGACAGACAGACAGACAGACCGACAGACTGACAGACGGACCAAGAGTTTTATATATATAGATTGATGTGTGGGTTGTTCATGGCAAAAATCGTGTTGGTTAGTGTTATTATTGATAATTATTATTATGATTCATATCATTACAGCTCCATTCTCCCCTATTCAAAGAAAACATATATTTAAAAAATATTTTCCTTGATATTCATGTCACCAAATCAAAAATTTGAAAGTTTATTTTTTTGTAGTAAATAAATCACAAATTAAAAAAAAAAAACTAAAAAAAAGAAAAATAAAAAATATTGTCTAAATTGTTAGCACATACATATATAATATATAATTATATATTATAATATACATATATTATATATTATGGAAACAGCAAAATTAAATGTATCCAACGAGTTCCAATCTGTGAAAATTCGATCGCTTATATCGCACTATGAAGCCGCCGAACCGCCACGCATTATAACGCCACCACCTGGTATTGGCAAACTGCCGACCAAGGATAACACGTTGCTTATGAAATACATCGAGCAGGTAAATGCCGCCTGCCGCAATCATACCATATTCACTGTGGCCTACACACATTCCTCCGTGGCACGCGCACTGCGCCGTCGCGGTTGGTTAGAGAAATTACGATCCAACCAACATTCGAAACTGCAAAACCTATCCATGAATAAGCTGCTGCCACTGGCACAACCAGGCAACTGCTACGAGACCGTGATCATCTCGAGAATAATCCATCGAAAGCCAGCCTTCTTCATTTGGGTGGACACGCGTTGGCGCAATCCCAACATTGATGAATCGGCCTATCGGAATCGTATTAAACGCAGCCCCAATTTGAATTATACCTCGAAGGTGGGAATGCTCGGATGTGTCGAACAGGCGCACTGGAACCGTGCAGAGGGTTTAAGCGATTTGAAAGTGCCGCGCAGCTATCGAATGATGGGTGATTCGCAGGAACGCATGGAATTTATTGAGGACTTTCGTCGCACGCAGTGCCGTAGCTTCATCAAGTACGTCGTTGATAATATTCACTCAGGTCAACACGAAGAAATCATCGATGAAGACGAAGGCACATTGAAACAACGGCTTTTGAAGTTTGCTATAAATGATTTAAAATTTCAATTGTTGGATATTGAAAATATGCTATTGGAGGAGCATCAGAATCCCAAGTCTGCAGTCGAGTGGCAAAACTTCATAAATAATTCAACACTTGTAATAGAGAAGCGGGCCAAAATTAAGATTTCTCTGGAGGATATGAAAGATTATGTGAGAACTGCATCGGCCATGCTAAGAAGTATTGAACATAAACGCCCCGATTACAAGTTGGATGGCTATCGAAATTTGTGGATTTTAAAACCGGCGATGTCAGCTGAGGGAATTGGCATCAAAATTAATAATACGCTGGATGATATACTGCTGTTTACAAAGAATCGTCCAAAGCATTCGTACATTGCACAAAAATATATTGGTATGTTCATTTTTTAATATTTATTAATACATATTATATTAATTAAACTTGATACAACTATAGTTAGACTGAGTCCCAGTTTTTTAGTAACTTTTTCAAATTAAACGTAGTTCAAACTAGATGTAATTTTGTCAATTGCCAAGATATCACAAATATTAAAAATATCATAAGAATTGATTACTAATTGTCTTTCTGTCTGTAAAATGGAACAACATTTGGCCGATTTGATTAGGAACTAAAGACGTCTGAAAAATGTATAAACATTTAAAGCAAGTCGAAACTGGATCTGCAAATTATAGCTCGATTGCGTAACTCGATAACGATAATAATCGATATCGCTATCTACCGACAAGTGTCGCTTGGGATAACGATTAAATGAGAAAAAAGTGATTCCCTAACTTTCAATGCATTTTATGTAGAAAAATAAATTCGGAAAGATTTTTAACAATGAAAATCGTTTAAATCGTTGAAAAGTATGCTGGCTAACAACCAAAAAATGTTCAACGCTATCGTATTGAAAATATTCGGTAAATTCTTAACGATGACAGCTGACTATAAATATTATATTACGGAATACTTTTTAACAATATTTGTCGTTAATTGTAGTTAACGATATCGATTTCTGTCGATACGGAGTTAGGGAATCGCGCTACTGAATCTTAAATTAAAAAACATATTTTTTTAGAAACTACATTTTTTAGAAACTACAACTCTCGATACTTCTATGCCATCAGAAAAGCAGGTGGATGCTGATTCAGGGTTGGGTAATTGTAGGCTGACTTATAACAAAATCTGCCTAGTAGGATTGAATCATTAATAGATCTAAATAGTGGAGGGTTGGACGACGCACGGACAGAATAACGGATATCCAAATCTCCTGAGTTGAAGTAGGGTTGAATCGCCCTTGAACCCACATCCGGTTCGAAAAGGTTACCGAGGGCTCAGTCAATTAAATACTGATGGGTAATTAATCTTTTGAGTCGAAGTAGCGGTGGATATCCCTACGTTCGGTTCAAAAGGATTTGATCGAGTATAGTTCTAACGAGTTGGGAAAGTTAGGTCACATGGGTAAGTTCGATCACATGGGGCGGTCGGGCCCGACTATGGAATACCCTACACTATTGGTGGGGATATTAATATGGAATATTTAATTGCATACCTTAATTTTAAAGTTTTTAATTATGCTGAACCTCCCCACCCTCAGAATATTATTAACATATCAGAAATTTACGTCTTATATCCCCATAAATTAAAAAATTTATATAAAAGTATAAAAAACTAATAAAAAAAAAACAGAAACATATAATTGGGCGGACCACGCCTATATTTAAAATTTTGAAAGACTAATATTTCATAGATTTGAATTTAATAATTTACGGATCAAATATTCACTATGAAAACCCGGGAAATAATGAAAAAAAAAAGTGGGCGGATCACGCCCATTTTTGGACCACATATTCTAAGGTGAATTCTAATAATACGTTTTAAATTTTAAAACTATACCTTGAATACTTTTCGAGTTATTAGTTCCTAAAGAGTTAAATAAAAGTGACTTGTATGGGAGGTGGGCGTGTCCGTTGATCGATTTGGCTCATTTTCAAACTCACTTACTACTTTTGGCTAAAATATAATAATACGAAATTTTAACGCATTCTGATCAGTATTTCTCAAGTTATTTTGTATTCGGCAGCAAGACGGACAGACAGACAGCCGGACATGGATAAACGGACTCGGGTAGTGATGCTAATCAAGATTATATATACTTTGCCATACCGGACACGCCTCCTAAAGGGCGTTACAATATATGCACAAAGTTAATATACCCTGTACCTCATTGATGTAGGGTATAAAAAGGGGCAATGGATGGATTTAAAGATCTCCCGAGTTAAAGTTGGGCTGAATCGCAATATGGCCGTTTTGAATGGATTTGATAGGTCTAAATTGTTAGTGGCTGGTCCACAAAAGGATTCGAAAGGATTACTTAATTTAAACACTGACAACAATTTCTCCTAAGTTGAAGTAGGGGTGCGTAGACCTACGACCAGTTTAAAAGGATTCGATCAATTATAGCGCCCATGTAAAATGGACGACTGCATGGCCCACGTGTAGTTCATAAGGTTTAGATCAATCATAGCCTGATGGATAAGAAGATCTCCTAAGTTAAAGTAGTAGTTGGTCGCTCTACGATTGGTTTATTCGATAAAAAATAAATCTGATTAATAAATATATATGACTGGTTCTGAGTCGGAGTATAATTATAGATATGAATAGTAATATTCACTCTTCTGAATTGAATTATGGGTGATCCCTACTTGTTCACTTTTTATACCCTACACTAAGAGTGAAAGGGTATATTCAGTTTGGTACGCCGTTTGTTACACCCAGAAGGAAGCGTCTCCGGTATGGAAAAGTATATATATATATATTCTTGATCAGCATGACCTCCTGTGGTCGATTTAGCGATGTCCACTTGTCCGTCCGTCTGTCTGTCTGTCCGTCTGTCTGTTGAAATCACGATTACAGAAAAAGTAGAAGAGCTAGAGCAATGTAACTTTAGATTTAGATTAATTATATATCTAAGCTCGGCACGATCGGTCTATTGTGACCTGAGAACCGACCACTTATGTTGAAATACCTCATATAAAATTTACATCTACAAATCTATATTACTGTATACGTGCTTAGGAAAACTTTTTTTGGTCAAATATAAATTGACATCATGCTCTAATACATGAAAATGATGTTTTTCGGCGAAACGATTTGTGGTTTCCAAAAAAAAAAATATCGAAATTCGGTACACCTACCCATTTGTAAATATGGGTATCAATTGAAAGGAAATTCTTCAGCGATTGAATGTTTGTAGTTATTTTCAGGATTCGTATACCCTGGTGACCTATATATCACTTTGAATGGTAACCACACATATGTGTAGGGTATTAATAGTCGTCTTAGACCGACTATAATTTTGATAATCCTAACTATCATAATAACACCTACTTTAAAATTTCCCATGTGATCTAACCTTCCCAACTGGTTATGATTTATATTCAGGGGGGGGGGAGGGGTTGATGATTTTATTATTTTATACGTGCCTACTTCCACCCATTCATGGAGAAGGGTGACGAATTTGAAAAATCTGGTTTCTGGTTTCTGAAAAGACAGTATTTCGTTTATGGGGTGGAGTGAAATAGTTTTAGTGAGCATTTTTTTTTGCTGTTTTGCATAGCTTCCCATTCTGCTAAACGTGACACTTAATATTCTTTTTTTATCATATGAATGCACTTTAATATTTAGATCCAGTCAAAATCTGTAAAAGATTTTTAATTATTTACATGTTTACAATTCGTTCTCGATCGAAATTCAAATAATTAAAACAAAATTCAAAAATTCTTCCTGAAATCTGATTCAATTCGATTATAATTCGTTTGCTTGTATTAAAAAAGAAACGTATATTAATTGGTAGGGTTATAACCAGTTTCATTTTTTTTAATATATTTGTGTTCTTTTTATAATTCTCTTTATTTAGAACGACCATTAATTATATACAAAACCAAATTCGATATACGAGCATATTTGCTGCTCACAGTCACTGAGAAAATGTTACGTATCTATATCTACAAAGATTGCTATCTGCGGTTCAGTTCCCGCCTATATACATTGAACGATTTGGGTAAAAATGTCCACCTCACAAATCATGCAGTTCAGAAGCACTACAGCAAGGACTCACGCGATTCCCGCATACCCAGTAGCCTAATGTGGTCTTTGGAACAGTTTCAGACATATCTGAAACATAGCGATGCGCCACCGAATATCTGGGAGGATGTCATATATGCGGGCTTTCGTGATAATCTTGTTGCTGTTGTCCTGTCCGCTGTGGAGGGCATGAATCTCATAAAGAACACTTTCGAATTAGATGGCTGCGATTTTATGTTGGATGAAAACTATAATCCATATTTGATTGAATTGAATTCCTGTCCGGATCTGTCACGTTCCACGCATGTTACGGCGCGTATTTGTCCCAGGGTACAGGAAGATGTCGTTAAAGTTGTTGTCGATTTGCCGAACAATCCTAAGGGATCCACTGGACAATTTCAGTTGGTGCATGAGCTTAACTACAAAAACGAATTGGACGGTATACCATTGAATAGTATGAATATATTGGGTAGATCAAAGGATATTCTACAATTAAATCAAGTTGGCAGAAGGCAGTTTGGTTTGAAACAAAATTCGAGTTCAACAGGAATTTCGGATGACTCGAAAACTGACTTGAAAATCGAGCGTTCAAAAGAGCAGCGGCACATTAAAGTATAATGTGGAAAGTAAAATGTGGTCCAGAAGGCAGAGGGAAATTTGAGTCGGTCCAAAAATTCTAGTTCATCGAAATTTTGGCTTTTTAAAAAACTACTTTCTTTGGAATTGTTGTTAAGTAGTTTAATACAGTGTATAAATTGTTAATGTAACAAAAAATAAATATATTCAACTTTTTAAATTGTAATATGGCAGGTGGTTCAAAATTCGAACTGATCCAAAATTTTTGTCCTTTTAAACAAGGCACTGCTATTAAATGGCTCCATATAGTGTGCAAATTGTTTGTGTAATAAAAAATATACATATTTTAAACTCTTCAAATTATAAATATTGAAGTCTGAATTATGGGTAGAGTATAAAAATTGCGTTTATAGCTATAACAGATGCTATATTAAGTGACTGGTTGGCCATAACTGGAACAGACAGATAAAGGAAAGTACTAAATATCTATGTTATGGAGTTATTTATTCAAGAAACAAAGATATACCTATATAAGTTCCGTTAATGGTACCGTATTCGGGACAGAAATGTGGAAAGCCAGACAACGAAACGTTTACGGTTTCGTTTTCTGGCTACGGTACGCACGGTCCAGTAAACGGATAAAGAGAAATATCGATATGGGATCATTAACCCTAGTAGAAATTTTGGTAAGGCCATGGTCATGAAGTGATCATGTCATTATTTGAGATGATCGGGATATGACGAGGCCCATAATGTCCTTGTAACGCAGTGTCCTGATCATGTATAGACCTCAGGCCATGATCATGTACTGATCGGGCAATTCCCCATTTTAATATTTACCCGACAATTGCCTTGTCTGAGCCCGAGCATAATAGGGTTTCTCTCATTAATTTCGATCATTGCCTGATACTAATTTCGTTATGAGGAACAAATAATGTAGCTATGATCGGGAACATTGACTATTTAGATAATGTAAACCCTGCTATGGTAAGCATGATAAGGGCATGCAAAGGCAATGATCATATTTTCTCTAATAGGGCTTACCCAACGAAAACCCGATCATTTCCCGATGGCGCATAGGGTAAATTTCTACTAGGGAAGGGCCAGTTTTTCAGTACTAGTTGAACTTTGTTTGTGGTTTAAACGTCATTTAAAATCAAAATCGATTTTTTCAGTGAACTTCAACTGTCGTTTAAACTTAGTTTAAGCGACCGATGCAGATGGTTTAAACTACGTTTAAACTTTCCAAGTTTTTGTCATGAGTTTTTTTCACAACACTATTTTCACTATTTTCTGTCGCAGCGCTGTTTCACAAATTATTATTAATTTTTATTTTTTTGCACACTATGCATCAAAAAAAGTCGAACTGTACTGTAGTTGCTCGATCTCTAATTTAACTTTAAAAATACATTAATTTTATTTTTCTGCAACAATTTTTTTATTTATTTAATTTTGAATGGCATTTATCAGAAGTGAAAATCGAGAGAATTATTTGTCATTTGCCTGTGGTGCCATATGTATTGTCTTGATTTGTGTTAATTTTAAAGTATCACTGAAAAACTGCTAACAAAATTAAACGACGTTTAATTTAAAGAGAAGAATAATTAAACGGAGTTTAAACTACGTTTAAACGAGCACTGAAAAACTGGCCCTAAGGGTAGATGGAGTGATTTCTCCATGATATCGAATGTCAAAGTGAATTGCTGGTACTAAAAAAACAAATGTTTGTATAAAATTGTAAACCATTTCAAACTGAAATTGAGAAAATTCCAAATAAAATGTAGATTTTCTATTTGAAATTGAGATTTTTCATTTGAAATTGAGAAAATTACAAATGAAATCTTAGTCACTGTTTGAGGTATCGGTTCCGATTCCCGTTATGTTTCCATGATTTTATATAATAGCGATTCCGTTACCTGTACAACGTAAAAACTATAAGGGTTCTGGTTCCCGTTCGACACATACATATTCATACGGCACCGATTTCCATTTGTGTTCCATCCCACCAAGCAAACGATAATTTTACGATATCGAAATTTTCGTTTTCGATCATCTATAATGATACGAAAACGATAGGGATTTCGATAAAAACGAACCTATATAAAATGATATCGTTGTTTTTGTCGTTTTAGTTAAAGAGATATCATAAATGGATTTATTTTCGATAAACAAATTTTATTTGTTCAGAAATTTTAATTTTTTGACAAAAAGTTTAAAGAACACACAAATAAATTTTCAAATACTTTGAGTTTTATATCTAAAATTTATCATTATTATATCGAATTTAAAAATTATCGTCAAATGGTTTGTAGGGATGTTATGAAAAATATAAAATTTCTTTGTTGTTCCCAATTTTCTTTGTTCTAAATTTCAAAAGGAAAATCTCAATATCTTTTACATATTTTTTGAATTTTAAGTCTCAATTTAAATTGTAATTTTATCAATTACAAATGGAAATTCTCAATTTTATTTGGAATTTTCACAATTTCAAAAGGAAAAATCTCAAATTGATATGGAATTTTCTCAATTTCAATTTAAAAATCTCAAATTAAATTCTAATTTTCTCAATTTAAAACGGAAAAATCTCAATTTTATTTGGAATTTTCCCAATTTCAATTAGAATTGGTGTAGTTGTAAATGTTCAAAGTCAAAAAATTTGACTTAATGCAGTTGATTCCTCATATTCCTCCGTATTTCGACAATGGGTATGGATATGTAGTGTAGTAGTATTCACTCAGCTATAAGTTAAATCAATTCCAGCTTGAAGAATTTTACAACATTTTACTTATGAACGTTCAAAATCGAAATTAATAAAAAATAGACTCCCTACCCAGTCTGCCATGTCTCGGAGGCCTTCGATGCCTTGAAGCTTTGTCGAACTAACTTCGATTACAAATTTCGATCTCGTAGCTTTATCGCTTGTTATTTTCAAATTTCTCGTACATTTAAATTTGAGGACAAAATATGATATTGTTACGAAAAGAGGTAATTTGCCCCACTGTGCAAGCATTCAACAATAATAAATGAGACGCAAGACAATTCAGCGCACTAAGCAATGTGTTAGAAAGAGACGGAAGATCATTCAGCGTACTGGGCAATGTGCGAGAAAGAGATGGAAGATCAGCGCATTAAAACACATGAGTGTGAATGAGATGCCAAAAGCATGCGTCATTCACGAAACGAGTAGAAGGTTCTCGAAACAAGTCGAAGCTTGTCGAAACGTGTCGAACTGATGCCTGCGGTATATAAGGCCGCGCATCTGAGGCACTGGACTTCAGTAGTGATTGTAAAGTGGTCGAGGGCATCTCGTGTGATAATTGTCAAGTTAAATTGTGGACATGCATCAGTTGTTTAATTTGTTATTAAAGTGAATTAATAGAGTTAATTGTTATAATTTAAACCAAACATAAGAGTGTTTTTATTTTGTACACAATCCAGCGATACGAACAGTTTCCCGTAGACTGAATTTTCGTAACAATATATAAACATTTATCACAGGAATATTGCAATATTTTTCGAAGCAATCTCAAACTTTGATTATTTTGTTCGATATCGTTCCAATTTCGAAAATTTTCACGTACGGAGAAAACTCTGATAGAACGCATCGATTTCCAACTACCATGTAGGCCCTATTTGAAGTTTGATATCGTTGCGATAACGGGTCCGATATCGTGTGATTTCTCCATCTACTTGATTGATTGATTGATCTCGTAACGAATGGCATATACCATCCATAGCATACAAACTCAAAAAGCGAAAAAATTATTTCTTTCGTAAAAAAACAGAAAATATTTTGAGTATTTGGAAAAATGTAACCTCGGCGCAACATCTTTAAAACTCACGCAGATATTGGAACTCAAAGTGAAAAAAACCTAATTTGAAAATTCAGACTTTTCAAAAGTTTTCAGATGTTCAAAATTTTAAACAAAAAAAAACATTAGTAGCGTTCGGATCTGAGTGTGTTGGACTGCGACTCGAAATGTTCTGTGTTCAAATCTGGCCTGGGACTAACAACATCTTTTCATTGAAAATATTTCTTAAACATCTTTTAATGATAAAAATGTATCTTGGTAATAACGAGTATCATTTATCGAAGACATAAAAAAGATAACTCAACGATAGCTTTCGGACATTATTTTCTAGTTAGACAGAGTTTACTCCACAAATATTGTCTCAAATATTATTTTAAATTCATTCATTCAATATTATAAAACGTACCTAATCGATAAATTGTTAAAATTAAAAAATATTTGAATATTTTGTTTGTACACTCAACTTCCAAAAGGATCATCACAAAGTCATTTGAAGTGTATTCAAATCTGATGTTGCTAATGCTATCAATAATGATAATGCTGCATTTCAATTAGTAAATATTGATGTATCATTGAGACACTTAGTTTTTAGTGCATTTAGTGAAAAAAGGATTAAATAAAGAGGTCACAATAAAAAGGACAACGCAAAAAGGAAACAACAGCGGTGGCACAATACCAATAGACGGACACAAACACACACACTCAAGTACTTTTTCGCATGTTGAGTATAACATGTTTATGCAAATAATTTCGTCCTTGTTTTACAATGTGTTGCTGCGCTCGTTACACCGCAAAAACCCCACCAAAATAATTTAAATATTTGGTGTTGAAATATTAGCATGCACTCCTCAAATCGCATAAATTTTGTGGGTGTTTTTTGGCTGTTGCAAAATTAGAACAACACAAACAAAAAACACAATGTAAACAATAAATATTCGGGGCGCCAAGTGTTCTCGTTGCTATAAGCCTTATTATGGCTTATAAATTGAGTTCGCTATGTTTTATATTATGGATTTAAATGGTAGCCAAGTTAAATGCACAGTAATTACTCTGCATTTTTTCGACTAATAGGCTTTGGCTGCGTTTTTGTTGTAAGCGTATTTGAACATTTATATGGGTATTGATATCAGTTAGTAATTTAATCATTTCAATTATTGTATCAAATTGTACATCTTACATGGACGACTGATTTTTAGTATCATTTGTAATAATTCAAAACTGGTAATTCAGCTTAGGCTTGTCTGTCCTATTATGATTAGTTTTTTCCACGGACAATATTGATATATCAAAAATTAATTTTTTATTTGTTTACTTTGTCTTTTAGTTTTTATTTATAAAATTCAAAAAAAAATGTGTTACTAAAATTTTTGACTTTTTGATGAATTAGTTTTCGTTTTATTTTATTTAAGAATGCGTTTAACCCTTCTGCACAAATTGGTTTAATTAGACCCATAAACACTCTATGTTTTTCTAGTACAGTCGTCAACATATGATATTTATAAATTTGGTTCAATATTATAGTTTTATAAATTGTTCATATTGTTACGAAAAGAGGTAATGTACTCCACTGTGCAAGAGTAAATGAAACGCAAGACAATGCAGCGTACTAAGCAATGTGTTAAAAAAGGGACGGAAGATCATTCAGCGCTCTGAGGCAATGTGAGCGAAAGAGATAGAAGATCAGCGCATTAAAAACACATAAGTGCGAATGAGATGCCAATAGCACGCGTCATTCACGAAACGGGTAGAAAGTTCTCGAAACGTGTCGAACTGATGCATGCAGTATATAAGAGCGCCGCATCTGAGGCACAGCACTTCAGTAGTGACTGGAAAGTGGTCAAGTGCATCTCATGTAAGAACAATTTCAAGTTAAATAGTGGACATTCAGCAATTTTTAGAATATGTTATTAGTAAAGTTGTTTATTAAAGTGTATTAATAATCTTAATTATTATATTTTAAACCAAAAATAAGGGTGTTTGTATTTTGTACACAATCCAGAGATACGAACTTGTAGAACAGTTTTCCGTGGACTGAATTTTCGTAACAATATTTAAAAAAAATGGTGGAGTAAATTCACTTTTAAATTTTCTTTTACAAAGATAGAAACAAAAACGTTACGCGTATGCACTGGAAAAACTGAATACTTATATGTTTATTTAGTATTCATATTAATCTATTAAATTCACTAATGAAAACGTTGCCTTTTAGGAGTTATTCATATTTCAGCGACCGACCATTTGTACTAATATTGAAATTTGCAAAAATGTTTGGTTGTATGGGACGTATTACGCCCACTTGTCCAATCAAGATGAAATAAATTGAATAATATTTTCCAATAATGCATATTTTTGGATTTTGTGCGATGTTGCATTTTTATCCATATATTGCAATAATGGGTGTATTGTATTCTATGTTGTTTATTATACATTAATGCAGTTTTATGCATTAATACATATTTTTGCATTAATGCATATTTCACATTTTTGTATTTTTACATTTTTGTATATTTTGCAGTAATACATAATTTGCATTGATGTACATTTTTGCATATATTACGAAAATGCATATTTTTGCATATATTAAGAATTCATTTTTTTATAAAACATATTTTTATAATTCTCATTTTTACACATTGCATATTTTACATTTAATTTTTGCATATTTTTCAATTTTATTATATTGGATATTATTTTTCACATTTGCATATTTTGGCATATTTATTTATTTCAATGCCATATTTCTTCATAAAAAAATAATTAGAAAACCCCACAAACTTGTATCCATTAACGCATATTTTGCATTAATTTATATTTTGCATTAATATATATTTTCCTATAACATTTTCCAAGAATGCATATTTTTGTATTTTATGCAATGATGCATATTATTGCATATATTACAATAATAGGTATATTTTTTAATATTGCATATAATATCATTAATGAATGTTTTTGTATGAATGCATATTTTTGCATTAATGCACATTTTTCCATTAATGCATATTTTGCATACGAAAAAGCATATTTTATTTTTAATCTAATAACATGTAAAAGGTATGTCTCAAACAAAAAAAAATCCATGACAACTAAATCCATATCAAAATGAATATCAAAACTCGTTCCGAAATGATCTTGACAACTATACTATGCTCTCTACAATCATAAATCGTTGTCGCAATCAATGGAAAGTATTTCAATTTTATTTCAATTTTATTTTATTTAAGTTGCTATAATTATAATAAAGTAGATATTTATTTTTATTGAATAATTGTTTCTCTCAAAAACAAAAATTCGATTGATAACAACAATATTATGATTACGAGACAAATTGCCGCGATCAAAATATGGTAAATACCAATCGTAACATGATATTAACAATCATTTAGTTATCATAATATAGTGAAAACTAAACTAACATTTTATAGAAAAGAATCATGTAATGATTACGATAAAGTCTGCCACAAACAAAGTTTGGTCAATACTGAACTTGAATGTTAGCTTTGTCGGTGAACAGTCAATATTAAAATTAAATCCGAAAGAATTTATTTTTGCATACAACATCCGATATTTTATGGTAAAACATATAGAAAATGTCTTTGTTATGAAATAAAAATTGAATATCATCTTCCGGATCTATCTTTAATATATATTAGACATCTGCACAAATGTATTTGAAGTTCCCTCTGCTAAATATGCAATACTGCACTCTTTAGTATTGAGTGTATTTTGCAATGACAGTCGACAGTATTATAGTGAAGTCTCTCCAGCATCTACACGGCATTGCATTATTTGTTTCATTAGAGTCAAGTAGTATCAAAACTTTTCGTTTCAAAACATTCAATTTCTTGAAAAACAAAACCAAATGACACTACTGCCACTGAAATTGCAACAAGTACAGTGAGTGCAGTTAGTGAGCGCAACGAGTGAGAAGATAAAATGTAAAATTCACTGAGAACTCAATATCATAAGGAGTTCGTTTCGGTGTTTGAATTACTATCGCACATCATTATAGATCTTTTCACTACAGTTACGTCTGATTTGTGTTTCGATTTGACACAGCTTGTGCATTGTTGTTGTGCTCAATACATTCATTTGATTCTCAAGCATAGAGTCGGCGACAGTATACGTTTTGAAATTAAATTCATGTCTTGAAGTATGTTTCTGCAGATGTCTAATATATATATAGATATGAATTCAATTATGTACGCTAATTTGAAAACATTTGTAAGCCACACACAGAACCCTTTAGACAAACTGAACAAAATACTATAATCGGCATAAATTACCTGCCACAAACACAGCAACATTTTTGTAGACTCATCACACACGTCGCCCACGTAAAAACGCGCATCCTTTGCATTATCCTTTAGAGCATATTTCAGCAGCAGCACGACGCATCCTTGCAGTGTTTCTATGTTTGCGGTGCAAAAGCATTTGCATTTGTTGACGTTGTTCCGGTGGCTGTTGCCCCAGCGATAGCATTGCCATCAGCTGTTGTCGCAGTAGCAACTGTCGGTGCCGACGTTGATGTAGTCGACGATGTGGAGGAGGCGGACGAAGCACGCGATGCACACGTCGACGTAGTTACAAGAGCTGCGGCAGCCGCCAGCGCCGCAGTGGAACGTAACGCGGGCACAGGAGCACATATGTTGTTGAGGAAGAAGTTGTTGCTGCTGTTGCTACTGCTGGTATTATTGTTGACTACTTTTGTTGATGATGATGCTGATGCAGTTGATGTTGATGATGTTAAAGCTGTGCATGTTGTTGTGCCTACAACTGCTGGCAACGCGGTTGGTGCTATCAGCGCTGTTGGCGTTGGTGGTGGCAACGACTGCGACGCATCAATGCTGCTGAGGTTGCGCGTCAGGAACCAACAATCCATTGGTGTCGGTTTGCCTTTCATCACCACTGGGCCACGATACTCCAGCTGAAATGAATCATCCTGGTTGATCTCCTGGCAAAGTAATCTGTAAATGGATAAAAATACAAAACACACACGAGGCATGTGATTAGATTAGTTGCTGACATTTGAGTTGTAGTTGCTGCTGCTGTTGCTGCGGATGTTGTTCTAATAGAGTGGGTGCTAAAGACATGTTCATGAAGTGCAAATGGGTTTTTTATTTATGAAGTTGTAGCTGCTACCATTGCGAGGCATGTTCCATGTACTATGGTTGGATTTTGCTATGGGTAGCTTTTGTTTTATGTTGTGGCTTTAGACTGCAACAAAGTGTTTAGGGAATTGAAGTAATGCAGTTGCTGTTGCAGTGTATATGTGGCTGTCGGCGAATTAATTACCAACAGATGGCGATGTTTTTATTTCATTTTTGGAAAAATACGATACGATATGACAAAATTGCAGTACTATTAATTACAAATATTATTTTTGTATGAAGCATATAAAACATTATATAATAAAAGTACCTCCCGGCTTTTACAAAAAAAAAAACATATATAAAAGTCCCCTTTTAACTGCTTTCCCCTCAAGTACCTATCTCAATATAATTTAATGAAGTTTTACCCCAAGATACTATGCAGTTCGGAGAATTTTATAATTATATATGAGCGGTATTGGATAACGGAGCTTGACACTCATTTCTCATTTATTCAAAATTTTTGAAATGATATTACTTTGCACTTTGAATATGAAACAGAAAATGAAACAGAAAACTTAAATACTAAATTGATAAAAGTATTAAAAACAACAAACACATAAAGACAAAAAAAAAATAAAAATACAAAAAAACGAAAGCAAAATTAGTAACACAAAAATGGAAGGAATACATATTCAAAAGAAATCATAAAATCACAAGCAAAAACAAAAGCAAAAACAAAAGCAAAAACAAAGGCATAAGCAAAATCAAAAGCATAAACAAAAACACAAAATCAAACAAAAAAGTACAATAGACTTAATAAAACCAAAAACAAAAATCAAACCAGTACAGCTAAATCAAATACACAAAATCGAAAAGTAAAAAACAAAAAACAGAAACATAAAATCAAGACAAAAAAAACAAACATCGAAAAAACTTTAAGCTAATAAAAAAATTAAGAGCAAAAACACAAAATGGAAAGATAAGAAAAATAAAAAAGGAAAATTAAAAATAGAAACTCAAAATCAGAAACTAGAACAAAATCGGAAACACTGACAAAACACAAAAATAAATGCATAAACATACACAAATATATAGGAAAAACAAAATCAAAATTACAAACACAAAAATAGAAACAATACAAATTAAATAGCAATAACAAAATCACTAAAAGAAACCTAAGCATAAAGAAGCAAAAACAAATGTAAAAACAAAAACCCATAATAAAAAGAAAAATGCAATAGCATATTGAACACAAACACAAAAATATAAGCAATACAAATTCAAAAGCAAATCATAAGCAATAATATAATCGAAAACAAAAGCAAAAACCTAAACTATGGCGAAAGCAATAGCAAAAATCAAATCATAAATACTAAAACAAATGTAAAAAATCAAAGGATAAAAAATATTAAAACAGAAAGACAAAATCAAAACTGAAAATAAAAAGCAAAAAAAAAAACAAAACAGACAAACCCAAACAAAAAAATAAAAAAATTTAAGGTACGAAAAACACAATCAAAATAATAAAAAGATAAAATCAAAACCAGACACAAATGCACAGAAAAAAAAATGTACATCATTCCGTTCTTCAAACCATGATTCATTGTATTGAAGAACCATTCATAATATTAATGACTAACGCCATCAATGTTATGAATGCTATCATAAATATGAAGAACGCTTGGTAACTGTCGAAAAAGTGCTCTTCAATATGATGATTGTATGTGAAGAATACGTTTCATCATGTTAATGAACCAAAACATAAAATACAACATATATGTTCATCATATTGAAGAACGCTGTTCATTAAACCAAATTTCTACCAAAATATTTTTTTTTCGTTAATTTTTTGCCGTACTTCTTAGTTCTCACGTAATGTTTGCTCGACATGCATAAATTAGTAAAATGTTTTATAATATATTTATTATAATTACTACTTTTTATTAATAAAAAGTTATATTTATAAAAAATGTATTTTTGAAAAAAATATTTTTTTCGAAATTTTTTTTTTTCGAAATTTTTTCTTTTTTCGAACCAATTTTTTTTTCGAATAAATTTTTTTTTTCGAAAAAATTTTTTTTTTCGAACAATATTTTTTTTCGAACCAATTTTTTTTTCGAACAATTTTTTTTTCGAACAAAATTTTTTTTTTGGAAAATGTTCCGTAAAATTTTTTTTTATGATAATTTTTATAAAATTTTTTTCTGTTATTTTTTAAATAAAATTTTTACAACACTTTTTTTTTTGATTTATTTTATAAAAAAAAAAAAAATTTTGAAAAAATATTATGAACAAATTCATCAATATGACAATTAAAATTCATTGTATTGAATCATATATATAATGAATGCATTCATTAATATGTCATTTAATGGTGGTATCAATATGATGAAACTGGTAGTTGGTGAAAAAATTCATAATATTTATGAATAAATTCATCATATTGAAGAATTTTTTTTTCTGTGTGCAGACAAAATACAAAAAATCAATACTAATGAAAAACAAATAAAAAAAGGAATTGTAAAATATTCCCCATTTGCCTACATTTGTGTGCTGAAAAACATTTGCTATTTTCGAAGTTATAAAATTTTAAATTGGTAGATATTAGTAAAATATGTACTTTAAAAATTATAAAATAAAGTAAATGATGCACTCAGAAAATGAAGGTTTGCTTAAAGCGTATCGGTTAGGACCAACTATAGATTTGGTAATACTTACAACTTCAATACACCTAATAGATGGTGTATTGAAGTTGTAAGTTGTAACGTTTCCAGTTCATAATTGTCTATGTGATCTATTCTTACTTCCTGAGACAAAATTTCACGCATTTTTCAGGAATGTTTCGGACATATTTCCGACAAACACACAATAAGTTTATAGCAGAATACCATATTTTGTGGAATTTAATAGCAGATTCATGGCATATTTTTTGACATAACGGCCAAAAAAATAGGCAGTTGGAAATCTTTCTAAAAATGTCTTGAAATTATCAATGGGATTACTGGTTTTAGTTAGGCAAATTTAATTTTTAAATTCTTGCAGTTTAGTCATTTTAATTGTTGAGTTAAAATTAATTTATACTTAATATAGGTTTTTTATTAATAAGACACCACTGTATTACGAGTATGTTTATCGTAGTGTGACTACTTTAAACAGATCGCATGTAGCACTTAGTTTAATAAATTTCTCCACTATTTTCCTCTCTCTAACAACATGAAATGCATTCTAACTCCCTCGCATACTAACTCGTGCTCTGAAAGACAGACATTCATACAAACAGTAAGAAAGACAGACAAGCAGACATAGTATCTAATGGCTAAAATATGTTGACTGATGATAAGAAGATTTATTTTCGCACTCATTGCATTTTCATTCGGCAACGGCAGTAACAACTGGCAACAGTTGCAAGCAACGCAAGTTGCAGCAATAACAGTTGATGTTGTTGAGTTTTTTTGTTTGCGAATATTTCTTAGATGTTATTGCAGCGTCATGTAATTTGAGTTAAAGCACAGCATATTATATTAAATAAATAAATTCCTGAAGTTACTATGCGCATTAGCAACTACTGCATGTTGAAATATTAAATCCAGTTAATAGTTATTTTTTTTATATTAAAACATTTTTACAACATCACAATTTGAAGCAAGTACTTCACACTTGAACTCTGCCGGAAATATTCTGAAGTAGTCTTCAGTGTACGTAAAAGCTTTAAAACGTATTCTAAGCAACAATGTTTAAATTGACATTTTATGTAAAATAATAAAAGCAGTACAGCAGATGTATGAAACTGTAAAAGGCAATATAATTTGTTGGGCAATTCCAATTTTTTAGTACTAATAAATGGTTTGTTGCTATTGTAAGTTTGACATAAGTGGTGAGTTATGATGTGGTGAGTTTTGGTGTGGTGAGTTTTAATGTGGTGAGTTTTAGTGTGGTGATTTTAGATATGGTGAGTTTTGGTGTGGTAAGTTTTTTGGTGTGGTGAGTTTTAATGTGGTGAGTTTTAGATATGGTGAGCTTTGGTGTGGTAATTTTTTTGGTGTGGTGAGTTTTAATTTGGTGAATTTTAGTGTGGTGAGTTATTTTATGGTGAGTTTTTGTGTGGTGAATTTTAGTGTGGTGAGTTTAGGCATATTCAACTATATTCTGGTGAGTTTTGTTTTTGTATTTAGTCACATTTGTTGTTCTGTGGTGAATTTTGTGCCACAAAAGAATTCAGCAAATAACTCTTAATGGATTTTCTACATCATTGCGTTTATCAACCAAACAATTTTTTAGTGTGGTGAGTTATTTTGTGGTGAGTTTTGGTGTGGTGAGTTTTAGTGTGGTGATTTTAGATATGGTGAGTTTTGGTGTGGTAAGTTTTTTGGTGTGGTGAGTTTTAATGTGGTGAGTTTTAGATATGGTGAGCTTTGGTGTGGTAAGTTTTTTGGTGTGGTGAGTTTTAATTTGGTGAATTTTTGATATGGTGAGTTTTGGTGTGGTAAGTTTTTTGGTGTGGTGAGTTTTAATGTGGTGAGTTTTAGATATGGTGAGCTTTGGTGTGGTAAGTTTTTTGGTGTGGTGAGTTTTAATTTGGTGAATTTTAGTGTGGTGAGTTATTTTATGGTGAGTTTTTGTGTGGTGAATTTTAGTGTGGTGAGTTTAGGCATATTCAACTATATTCTGGTGAGTTTTGTTTTGGTATTTAGTCACATTTGTTGTTCTGTGGTGAATTTTGTGCCACAAAAGAATTCAGCAAATAACTCTTAATGGATTTTCTACATCATTGAGTTTATCAACCAAAGAATGTTTCAGAAATAATTTCTGTATCTTTTCAGCACTCACACACATTAACTTGCATCCGTTTATTTGCCATTTGAGTTGCCTCCAGTTCCGCCTTCGGCTCATACATAAATACGATATTTGCACATAACTACTTCATGTTTGCATTCTGTCAACACAGGATAATGCATTATTATTCCTGTTGTTGTTGCGCATATAAAGGATATTGCAACATATTTTTATTTCGGCATTTCATTGATTTTATTGCACGTATTGAATGCGTATTTAACGCATTTCCCTCTATGTTGCTCATTTTAATATGTATTTTTAATTATATTTTGTATTATTTTTAATTGGTTGCCTCTTTGTTCTTTGTGGACCTTTTTATTTGCACAGTACAAATTGATTGTTTTACTTTCGAATGGATTAATTTGTGTTTCGAATGCAATCGTGTGCATTAAATATAATGGAAATGGCGCAATAAATGCGTGTAATGTTTTAATTACTGCCAAAGTGTACAAACGTAATTCATTTCAAATATTTTTAATTTCATACGTGATTTATAAAAAAAAAATTTAAGAAATTTAAATTTCAAATTTTTTAATAAAATTGAAATTTCAATTTTACTATAAAATTTCAATTTTACTACAAAATTTCAATTTTACTATAAAATTTCAATTTTACTATAAAATTTCAATTTTACTATAAAATTGAAATTTTACTATAAAATTTCAATTTTACTATAAAATTTCAATTTTACTATAAAATTTCAATTTTACTATAAAATTTCAATTTTACTATAAAATTTCAATTTTACTATAAAATTTCAATTTTACTATAAAATTTCAATTTTACTATAAAATTTCAATTTTACTATAAAATTTCAATTTTACTATAAAATTGAAATTTTACTATAAAATTGAAATTTTACTATAAAATTGAAATTTTACTATAAAATTGAAATTTTACTATAAAATTGAAATTTTACTATAAAATTGAAATTTTACTATAAAATTGAAATTTTACTATAAAATTGAAATTTTTCTATAAAATTGAAATTTTACTATAAAATTGAAATTTTACTATAAAATTGAAATTTTACTATAAAATTGAAATTTTACTATAAAATTGAAATTTTACTATAAAATTGAAATTTTACTATAAAATTGAAATTTTACTATAAAATTGAAATTTTACTATAAAATTGAAATTTTACTATAAAATTGAAATTTTACTATAAAATTTCAATTTTACTATAAAATTTCAATTTTACTATAAAATTTCAATTTTACTATAAAATTGAAATTTTACTATAAAATTGAAATTTTACTATAAAATTGAAATTTTACTATAAAATTGAAATTTTACTATAAAATTGAAATTTTACTATAAAATTTAAATACTACTATAAAATTTCAATTTTACTATAAAATTTAAATTTTACTATAAAATTTTAAATTTTCCTATAAAATTTAAATTTGTCTATAAAACTTTAAATGTTACTATAAAATTTAAATTATAGTATATAATTTAAAATTTACTATAAAATTTAAATTTTTCTTTAAACAGTATAAGACACGGTGTGTATAGCGAAAAAATGTAGCTATATTTTTCATGTATCTCACTGAACACACTCTAAGTTAAATAAACTCTCACGTTTGCTCTCACACAAGTTTTGACAAAACACTGGCTGACTTTGACAGTTGCTGTCAAATAAAATACGAGAAATCAGATGATTGTTGTTCAGTTTAATTTTGTTTCAATGCAAAAGCAAGTGAGAAATTGTAGTGTTATTCTGTGCTGAGGTTTAAATTTATTTATTTGTGTTTTTAATAAATAAAAAAATGCATTAAAATATATAAATGGTAAAATATATACATGGTATTAATATGAAGTGTTAAAAGTTATGATATACAAAGAAAAATGCTTCTTTATCAGTAGAAAAATATTCTCTAATGAGAACTATTTCCGGACTATGTAAACAAATGAATAAATTATTGAATTAAATGAATTAAAAATAGTTAAACAATAGTTTTAAAAATTGCAGAGTATCTTTAGGGTTTTTTTTTATATAAGCTGATTATTGAAAAAAAAATATTGTTCGAAGAAATAATCTGTAAAACGTGAAAACACCGATAAGACTTTGGAAACTAGTGAAAATTATTCCACCCTCGCATAAAGTGAAGAATTGAGGTTTTAGAAGGCTTCCCAATTATCAGGGTGTTGCCAGCACAGAATTTGGTACTTGGAGTATGCGCTCAAATTAAGAAGAGAGTAAATTAGTGTGCGAGAGAGAGCGCCTTCAAATCAATAACGCGTTCTGCTGTATACTCGGCAACACCCTGTGCTTGGATGGTGCGCTCTAACTCTCTGTGTAGTGCTTCTCTTAGAGAGCGGCTCCCCAAATAAAGAAATCTCCAAAGAGTGCAGCAGTCTGTCAGTCAACCACCCATGAACGCAGTCAACTGGGTTTCAGTTTCGTTTCAATTTTTGTGTAATAAATACGATTTGCGCGCGAGATACGCGATTGAATTGAATTTTCGCAAGATAGGACCAAAAGGAGACTTGAACGTGACAACGAGGTTTGAGGTCCCTCGCTCGTATTTAAGTTGTTGATTATTGTGGGTTTTTTTGCGCGCGCGCCTTTTTCTCACAATATACTAAATGAGTTAATTACGTATGCAATTTAAATATTTACTTAATAACATTGAAGGACATATAAATGCATGCGGCAGACAGTAGCGCTATCGGTATTTTCTATGTCTTTTCACAGTATTTGCGAAGCTTTTGCGGTTTCATTCGCGCCATGACCATATTCAACACACAGAACGGCAGCAGTGGAAGGCGGTAATGAAATTGAAGTCTATTTAAAAAAACTACCACAAAAATAACGAAATTGAACAATTGTAAATTATTCTACTACGCACTGCCATTTGCCTAGAATTGCACCGTCGCCAGGTTATCGCAGTACCACCTGCCTGACACACGTTGCCGCGCAGGGTAAACGTTCCTCGAGAATGGAGTTTATTTTCGAGTGTTTCTTCGAGGACACCTTCCAGAAGATCACGCGCAATGGGCTGCAGGATCGCTCTTCGCGTCGTGATGTCCTCGATCATCTGAATGCGGTGATTGGCGGCTGCAGTGAAGGTGATTTTTTTAATTATTAATTTTTTTTTATAAGTTTTAACTATTTTTGTTTGCAATTTTATTGCAGGCCAAAATATGCACACCGAGGAGGTGGCGCGCATGGCGGTGCTGGCAGCGGTGCGGTACCATCGCGAGAAAAAGGATGCTAATAGCGATGTAAGGAAGATTATTTGTCTTATATTTTTTTTTCATTTTTAACAAATGTTGCTATAAATTTCCAACTTTAAAATTTCAAATTTACTATAAAATTTCAATTGCACTATAAAATTTCAATTGCACTATAAAATTTCAATTGCACTATAAAATTTCAATTGTACTATAAAATTTCAATTTTACTATAAAATTTCAATTTTACTATAAAATTTCAATTTTACTATAAAATTTCAATTTTACTATAAAATTTCAATTTTACTATAAAATTTCAATTTTACTATAAAATTTCAATTTTACTATAAAATTTCAATTTTACTATAAAATTTCAATTTTACTATAAAATTTCAATTTTACTATAAAATTTCAAATTTACTATAAAATTTCAATTGCACTATAAAATTTCAATTGTACTATAAAATTTCAATTGTACTATAAAATTTCAATTGTACTATAAAATTTCAATTTTACTATAAAATTTCAATTTTACTATAAAATTTCAATTTTACTATAAAATTTCAATTTTACTATAAAATTTCAATTTTACTATAAAATTTCAAATTTACTATAAAATTTCAAATTTACTATAAAATTTCAAATTTACTATAAAATTTCAAATTTACTATAAAATTTCAAATTTACTATAAAATTTCAAATTTACTATAAAATTTCAAATTTACTATAAAATTTCAAATTTACTATAAAATTTCAAATTTACTATAAAATTTCAAATTTACTATAAAATTTCAAATTTACTATAAAATTTCAATTTTACTATAAAATTTCTATTTTACTATAAAATTTCAATATTACTATAAAATTTCAGTTTTACTATAAAATTTCAGTTTTACTATAAAATTTCAGTTTTACTATAAAATTTCAATTATACTATAAAATTTCAATTTTACTATAAAATTTCAATTTTACTATAAAATTTCAATTTTACTATAAAATTTCAATTTTACTATAAAATTTCAATTTTACTATAAAATTTCAATTTTACTATAAAATTTCAATTTTACTATAAAATTTCAATTTTACTATAAAATTTCAATTTTACTATAAAATTTCAATTTTACTATAAAATTTCAATTTTACTATAAAATTTCAATTTTACTATAAAATTTCAATTTTACTATAAAATTTCAATTTTACTATAAAATTTCAATTTTACTATAAAATTTCAATTTTACTATAAAATTTCAATTTTACTATAAAATTTCAATTTTACTATAAAATTTCAATTTTACTATAAAATTTCAATTTTACTATAAAATTTCAATTTTACTATAAAATTTCAATTTTACTATAAAATTTCAATTTTACTATAAAATTTCAATTTTACTATAAAATTTCAATTTTACTATAAAATTTCAATTTTACTATAAAATTTCAATTTTACTATAAAATTTCAATTTTACTATAAAATTTCAATTTTACTATAAAATTTCAATTTTACTATAAAATTTCAATTTTACTATAAAATTTCAATTTTACTATAAAATTTCAATTTTACTATAAAATTTCAATTTTACTATAAAATTTCAATTTTACTATAAAATTTCAATTTTACTATAAAATTTAAATTTTACTATAAAATTTAAATTTTACTATAAAATTTCAATTTTACTATAAAATTTCAATTTTACTATAAAATTTCAATTTTACTATAAAATTTCAATTTTACTATAAAATTTCAATTTTACTATAAAATTTCAATTTTACTATAAAATTTCAATTTTACTATAAAATTTCAATTTTACTATAAAATTTCAATTTTACTATAAAATTTCAATTTTACTATAAAATTTAATTTTTACTATAATATTTAATTTTTACTATATATATAAAATTAAATTATCGCTTAAAATTAAATTGAAATTATTAAATTAAAAATAACAGATCATTTTATATTTTTTGTTACTTTGCCCTTTCAAGCTGATTAAATAAAAAACCATATTTTTGTTCTTTTTCGCAGGTCTGCCTCATGGGCAAATTCCACAACATTTTGTACATTGCGCTGCGCACTTGCTGGGACTGGGGTGTGCGAGATTCATCCGTGGTGGTCGTGCTGTTAGGTAAGCCATACATAACACTTGCATACTTTCAGGCGTCTAATTAAAATTTCCGCACAACGCAAAGGCCACAATTGTGTCGGGTGCAGCATCAGCAATGCAAATTAAAATTATTAAAGAAGTATGATTTTTAAATGTGTTCCCTTGTATTTGCTGTATAAAGTATATGCAGAGATTTTCAGTAAAACAGTGATATATATTATTTGGGTGGTATGCCTAGAATTAGGCAATACCAAACGAAAAATATAAAAATTCATTGAATATTCTTTGAATTATGTTCTATTTTTAGTACAAATGAATTAGACCAATAATATGTACTACGTTTGCGTTTAAATTATTTTCAATTTTAAATCATATGACTTTAGTATGGTCTTTTTATATTAGAATAAATGCTTTTGCTGTTTAAAATACATTTCCTACTTATTTTTAGTAGAAACATAGTAAAAATTATAGATAAAATAAACTGAAACATACTTGAATTTACTACGTTTCCTTAATTTAATCATTTGACTCTTTTAGCGTATGGAGAAATCAAATTTGAAACTTTATGAGTTCGTGTGTGTGTGTATTTTGGTGATGTTAGTGTGTGTTTTCGTGTAACTCGATCATGAATATTAAAATGCAACACGAGCCGTTGGCGCTGCCGTTACACTTGGCAGCAGCTGCAATACATGACGTTGATTTTTGGCTATGCATGAGTAAAAATGTGCGAATGTGTGTGATGGTATACGTAGCTGTATCTGTGAGTCTATGTGCAACAGGGAAGCATGTTTGTATTGGCTGCTGCCTGGCGCCGCTGAAATGGTCATAAAACGCAATGCGCCATGAAGTGTTGGCTGTTGTTATTTCCAGCCATGTCACGTTTACAGCAACATGTAACAGGAGTTTTATTTGTTTACGCAATGGGTCAATGCATGTGTGTGTGTGTCTGTGTAGCTGTGTGTGTGTGAGGATGTGTGTGTATGTTTGTGGCTCTTAACGTGTTAATGTTTATTTGTGCAACAAGTACATTTGAGAAATTGGCGGATCATTTGATTCGCCTGCACTTGACGCTGATTTTCTGCAGCAATGCAGCGTTGCCAGATTGTGCATTTTTATTAGAGGTTTTTTTTTGGGTATTCAAAATGTTGTTACTAATTATGCTCATTTCACTTGCAGAGGAAATCTACTCGTGCGAAAAGACTTTCGAACGCATTTTCTTGGGCGCGCTATTCGGACCTAATGCGCCGCACTTTATAGCGGGCTGGCGGAGTGATTTTCGGGATCAGGTATATTTCAAAAAATATTTGAAAACAATTTGAAAAAAAAAAATGTATTCAAATTAATTGTAAACAATTAAAAAACGTAAAAAAATGTCAGAACATTTAAATCATTCATCACTTTACATTTCGTCATAATGAAATCACTGCACGATATAATAAAAATTTTGACATGGTGCAGTAATAGTGGTCACAAATTGTGGATGCATAAGTGGTGCTGACTTTGAAAATGGCTTTGTCAAATCGGCTTTAGTTTTTGAGATATAGCACATTTTAAAGTTATCATTTTTTTGCTTCTCTTTTTTTTTTAAATTCCAACAAAAGTTAATAATGAAATTATCTTTTCGGTATTAGATGCAGAAAATATTAAACAACAAACAAAAATTTTATTTGCGAGATAGAAGCAAAGGAATTTCAAAATTTTTCAAAATTAAAAAAAAAATATGATTACATTTTCAAAATTAGCTCCACAATTTTATTCAAAATGAGTGTAGGGCAGTGTAATTCATATATTTACATATATTTAGAAAATTATTTTTTAAAATATGATGCCATCAAAATACCATCTGGAAATTTTAAATGAACATTTACAATAAATTGACGAAAATTTAGGATTTTTTTCAGAATTTTAAAAAGGATCATTTTTAAGGACCAGAATTTTGAATTATAAAGATAATGACTACGGGCCACATGTTAACGTTTAAAAGTTACAACTTAATTTTTCTAAAAGATTGTTCTATTAGCTTTAAAACGAGTAATTAACGGAGTTTCTAGCATTTCTAGTTCAAAAGATATTTAAATATGAACCATACAAAAGTGATTTTTGGCCCTTATTTTCCAACTTTGAGCTACTGTATCTCTGGAAGTAGTGGTCGGAAAAAATAAAAAAAAAATGGTTAGTGCATGTCTCGATACCTTTTATCAGTTGCCAAAATTTCATTAAAATCGAAAAAGTAAAATCTCAAATTTGACTTTTTTTTTGTCGATTTGGTGTGAAATGGCCCATACATAACTGTCGCTGATGTGTCTGATGTTTCAATAATGCTATGTTTTATCTTACTTTGGTGATCCTAAAGTCCTGATAAACAGGTACTAAAATAATAATTACAAATTTCCCAAAAACTCTATGTGGTGCAAAAAAACTGAGTAAGCAGTCATAACTAGGAACCTCAAATTATAAAGATATATTAGATTTCCATTCGAGAAAGTCGTATTGAGTAGTAAAAAAGTTGATATTAATTGAGAAAATAATAATTTTCTTTTTTTTTATATCCTACAGGACGAAAACACGCGTGCCATGGTCTATTTTCTGCACCATGCAACAAGTCTGGGAATGGAGCTGCCCGTGTTCATTGCGCGTTACGAGGAGGAACGCATGATAAAGTAAGTGTGTGGGGAAGAGGATGACTAAATTAATTTCAGAGGGTGTTAATTTATAAATAACAGAGTAATACAGCCGCCTAATGAGCGCAGACAACAGTCAATAATGCCATTTGACACGCATATTAAAATCACGCAAACGCATTTTGAGTGGTAATTACGAAATATTCCAAAAAAAAAAAGAAAATAATATACAGAAAAAAAAAAAGAATAGAATAAATAAAAATAAATAAAAAGAAATATTTAAAGACTAAAGCTCGAATCACACGATTGAATAAACAGTCAACTTTAGAATCAATTTTCAAATAATGTTAATATCAATCGTGTGATTTCCCAATTTTTGTATGGAAAATAGGGCAATCACACGATTGATTTCAAATTGTTTTGAAAATTGATTCAAAAGTTGACTCTTTATTCAATCGTGTGATTCGAGCTTTAGAAGAATTTGTTAAATATAAATAATTTATTTAAGGTAACCGAAGACTATCAAGAATATTTTGCCAAATTTTGTCTGGAAGACCTTAAAATAGTAACACACAATTTTCTGGTGAAACCTTAATTATTTTATTTTCATTCTGTTTTTTTTTTCCTTATGTTTTCTCACATCACTGTGCGTTCGCAGGCGCCTTTGATTAGCATGTAACCATATATAGTAGGTATATAGTATAATACCTCGGTTATATGCATTGGCATATGTCGTCGTATAATATGTCTTTAAGCCTATTAGACTCGCACACTTTTTGTTGTAATCTTTTGACGTTGCCTGCCAAGAGGGTTCTGTCAAACTATACAAAAGAACGCTGCCATAATGATACTTCCTCCTCCTCCTTCTCGATGGCACCTTGGCATATAGCGAATGTAATTTTTTTTTTGTTTGGCACACGCAAATTCATTTTCGTTTTATGACCAACGATAAAAACGTGGCGTCATATGCGAATACTTTATACGCAGCTATCAGGGAATCGAGCAAACAAAAAAACTGTTCTCGAATTTTCATTAAGATTTAATTTTAGATCACAAATTTGAGCAGCTTAGATTTTGAATTTTAAAGTTTTCAAATAAAGTTTAATTTAATATTTAGAAAGTTTAATTTAATAGAAGAAATTAAATAGCTGTGATGTTATGCTGTTGAATTATTGAAATGTTAATTATTTAATTTTGATATAATAAAAAAAGAATTTCAGAAAGAAACAAATTTAATAAAGTTTCACTAAGGTTTTAGTAAGATTCTAGTATTAATTGATAAATTACTTTGTATTTTTACTATTTAAAATTTTTTTTTTAATTAAAACTTAATAATGAAATTAAAACAAAACATGTACATTAAAGTTTCAGTACTGTTTTAGTAAGATTAGGGTTCTTGTAGGGTTGCTCTAAGGTTTTAGTAGAGTTCACCAACGACTGTAGTAGATTTGTAGAAGTGTGAAATTTAATTATTAAATGAAAACAGTTACATTAAAGTTTCAGTACCGTTTTAGTAAAATTAGGGTTCTTGTAGGGTTGCTCTAAGGTTTTAGTATATTTCACAAACTATTGTAGTAGATATCTCAAGTGTTCTACTTAAAATTTAGAACTGTTTTATTATAGCTTTTGAAAAGTTCTAGTTAAGTTCGCGAAGATTTCTACGAGAGTTATAGAACAGTTCAATGGATTTAGTTGAGTTCAGGTTTTAGTAGAGTTCAACAACGGCTGTAGTAGATTTCTACAAATGTTCGAGTTCAAATGTGGCAGGTTCTAGTAAAGTTTAAGAGTTCTAAAACAGTTGTATTTAAGGTATACAACTCTTCAATAAAATATTAGACTGCTTCTAGAAGAGTTGTAGAATATTGAATGTAGAGTTTTAGAACGGATTTAGTAAAGTCCTATAATGGTTTATATAATGTTTTAGAATTGAGCTGCAATTCAATAATGATTCATTTAAAATTTTAGAACGGTTGTAGAAATCCATTAGTAGAAATTTAGAATGATTCTTGTAGATTTCTAGAACAGTTGTAGTAGAGTTATAGAACAGTTATAGTAGTGTAGTACTTAGCATGGAAAAGTTCTATAACATTGCAGTTATATATCGATTGTGAAACTGTTTTAGTAGAGATTTAGACGATTCTCGTAGTATTTAGTAGAGTTATAGCATGGTTATTGTGGTTCTATAACTGTTCCGGTAATATTCTAGAATGGTTATGTTTAAGTTCTAGAAGTTTTCTATTGAATTTTAAGGATGGTTCCAGTAGAGATCTAGAACAGTTTTAGTAGAGTTCTAGAATCGTTTTAGTGGAGTTCTAGAAATGTTCTAGCAATTTTTATAGTGGCACATCTAGCACATTTATAGTTCAGTTATAGAAGAGGTTTAGTAAAGTTATAATTTTGTTTTAGTAATATTCTAAAATAGTTATATTTGAGTTGGTTCTATTTGTATCAAAAATAGTTCTAGTAGAGTTCTAGTACGTTTTTAAATGATACTAAATGGTTCGAATATAGTTATGTTATCTTTTAAATGTGTTCTATGAGATTGAGAAAAAAATTAACCATTCTCGGATAGTATATAAGTTATGTTATGTTTGTTTGTCAGTAGGGTGTCAGAATGGTTTCAATAGTGTGCCATTGGGATTACGATAGGCTTTTAGTAGTGTTTCAGATGCATTTTAATAGGGTTGCAAAGGGGTTTCACTAGAATTACTGTAGGGTTCATGTGGGGTTGCGTTATAGTATTTAGTAGGACTTTTGTAGAATGAAAGTAGGTTTCACTAGAAGTTATTTAAAGAGATAATCTGTGGGGGTACGGTTTCAATATGATTTCAGTAGAGTTTCAGTAATTTTGTTTTTAGTATGATTAAAAATGGATTTATCTAATTTTTTGTATTGTTTCAATGTGATTTAAGTAGTGTTTTAAAAGGTTTACGTTAGAATTTCTGTATAATTTTAGTATGATTTAAATTGTTTCATTGTGCTTTCAGTAGTGTTTCGAAAGGGTTACAGTAGGATATCTGTATGATTTCAGTACGATTTAAATTGGGTGACAGTATGATTTCAGTAAGTTTTTTTTGTGTAGTTTTCAGTAGAGTTTAAGTAGGATGAAAGTGGGTATGATTTAAGTTGTGTGTCAAAAAAATTGAATAAGATTTTAGTAGGGTTTCAGTAGTATTTATGTAAAGTTTAAGTAGTTTTATGTTTTCAGTAGTTTCAGTAGTTTTAGGTTTTAGGTTTTAGAAACGTTTCTATAGGGTTTCAGTAGGGCTTCATTAGGATATCAGTATGATTTAAATAGGTTTGCGTATAGTTTCATTTGGGTGTCAGTGGGATGGAAGTGGGTTTCACTAGAAGTTAAGTAGGGTTTAAATAGTATTCCAAAAGGGTTGCAGTAGGGTTACGGTACGGTTTCAGTAGAGTTTCATTAGGGTTTACGTATAGTTTTGGTAGTTAGAACCATTGAAGTTACACTTTGAGATTAGAAGAGTCTACTTAGAGAAACATTAGTCTTGCCACAAGTTATATAAGTAGTATTTATAAAATTACTTTTCTGTCCTGATGACTCTACTCAACCTAGATATATAACTGTGTTATATTTTGCTGCTTATTTTTTTTGTTCTTATTTTGATCTTCTTCTTCTATTTCAATAAAAACTCTTCTTTTATTTACGACTTGATGCTGATATAATAAAAGTGCATAAAAAATGTCAGAAATTTTCAATTTTCTGCGCCGTTTTTTTTTCGTAGCTCTTATAGTAGGCTGCAGTATATGTGCCAGAGGGTACTTTTTATACAACAACCTCAACAGCAGCAACATTGTTGCTGTAACATTTCACTTGATATGCATGTTGTTCTGTTTTTTTTCTAATTTTAGTAGCTTCTTTTTATTTTGTGTATTTTTTTTCTAATTTTAGTAGCTTCTTTTTATTTTGTGTATTTTTATGTTGTGTATTACCCTCTTTTTGTTGTACTACATGTTGCTGTATTTGTTGTACTTAAACTTTTCTTGTTGTTGTAAAATTTCATTAGACATAAATGCTGTGTGTTTTTTAGCTGTTCTTACTGCTGCCGCTGACGTTGTTGTCGCTGCCATTCTTTTTGTGTTTGTTACACGCATTTTAAGCCTAATCCCGCGGCAGTTGCTTAGACGCGCACGTCTGTCAAAGCCAAACACGTCCTTCTGACAGTGCATGTGCTTTTTTTGTATATGTGTGATAGCCGAATTATTTAAGCCTACTCTAAGAAGTTGCCTTGTGTCCCCTTTAGACGTAGCTTAAGTTTGTGTGTTGCTGGTTTTATGGCTGTTAGTGCCATTGTTTTGACAGCTTTGCGTCTGTGTCTGTTGCTGTTGTTTTTATAATTAATTAAATTAAATTAAACTTGCAATATCTGACAGATGCACTGTCATTTAGGGCACATGTTTTTTGTATTTTGCTAAATTAGCAAAATGCTACATTTTATATTTTTTAAAATAATAATTTTAAAGAAATCAATAATTTTTGGGAGCAGGGTTTAACATAATACTACTACTTAACATAATTTTTTTATGAATTACAAACCTATTATAAAAAAAAATGCAAAACTATTAGGAAATACATTAAAAATTATTAAAAAAACTGTTACAAAACATTTTCAAAACTATTAAAAACATTTATTATAAAAAAATGCAAAAATTTTACGAAATAATTACTAAGTTAGTTAGTTTTAAAATGATTTCAGATCATTTAGAAAATACTTTTTTATCTAGTACAAAACAGTTACAAAAGTTCAAGAATATTAGTAATTATTAACTAACTATTTTTAAATTATTACAATACAATTACAAAACAACTACAAAATAATTACAAAACAATTACAAAAAGATTACTAATCAACAAAAAACAATTAAAAAAGTTAATAAAATAACGCTAATGTCATTACAAATCATTTGCAAAACAAATATAAAAATTTGGCAAAACAATTATTAAGTTATTTGAAAATTTTAAGAAATTACAAATCTATTATAAAATACATATAAAACTATTACAAAACTATTACAAAACTATTAGAAAACTATTACCAACAAATTGCAAAACTGTTAAAAAATAATTACAAATCTATTATAAATGAAATAGAAAATTTTTATGAAATAATAAAAACACTATTACAAAAGTATTACAAAACAATTACAAATATTTTATAAAATAAATTAATGTTAATACGAGATAATTAAAAATGTTACAAAACATTTTAAAAATCTATTACAAAACTATTATAAAATAAATTTAATACTAATACTAAGTAATAAAAAAATAATTACTAAAAATGGCCATAACTATTACAAAATATTTACAAAGTTAAGCCAAAAGTATTACAAACATCAAATACGATATTATAACTAAACTATTACAAATACAAAACAATTACAAAGGAACTTTTTCAATAGAATTACAAAAAAGTTCAACAATAAAAAAAACTACATTTAAATAATTTAATACCATATAAACCTATTACGAACTAATTACGATGCAATTACAAAACTATTACAAAACTATAACAAAACGATTACAAAATAATAAAAAAACTATTAGAACACTATTACAAAACAATTATTAAACTATTACAAAACTATTACAAAACGAGTTGGAAAAGTTAGGTCACATGGGAAAGTTCGGTCACATGGGGCGGATTTTTATAGTCGGTCGGGCCCGACTATGGAATACCCTACACCTTTGGTGGGGATATTAATGTGGGTTATTTAATTGCATACCTTAATTTTAAAGTTTTTAAGTATGCTGAACCTCCCCACCCTCAGAATATTATTCATAAATCAGAAAGTTACGTCTTATATCCCCATAAATTAAAAAATTTATATAAAAAAAAAAAAATGAAAAATATAAAATTTTGAATGGCTAATATTTCATAGATTTGATTTTAATAATTTACGGATCAAATTTCCACTATGAAAACCCGGGAAATAATGAAAAAAAAAGTGGGCGGATCACGCCCATTTTTGGACCACATATTTATAGGTGAATTCTAACAATACGTTTTAAATTTTTTAACTATACCTTGAATACTTTTCAAGTTATTAGTTTCGAAAGAGTTATATAAAAGTGACTTGTATGGGAGGTGGGCGTGTCCGTTGACCGATTTGGCTCATTTTCAAACTCAGTTCCTACTTTTGGCTAAAATATATTGAGTCGAAATTTCATCGCATTCTGATCAGTATTTCTCAAGTTATTCTGTATTCGGACAGCAAGACAGCAAGACGGACAGACAGACAGACGGACATGGCTAAACGGACTCGGGTAGTGATGCTGATCAATAATATATATACTTTTCCATACCGGACACGCCTCCTAAGGGGCGTTACTATATACCCTGTACCTCATAGGTGTAGGGTATAAAAAGTGTGCCTTGAATTACAAATTATTTTAAATAATGATTTAGATTTTATTGAAAATATTTGAATTATTAAATTTTTACCTCTTTGTAAAATTACAAATTATTTACAAATGTAAATATTTTGCAAACAATTTGCAAAGATATTAAATTAATTGATTCTACAATTTTTTAACCTTTTCTACATATTTTCTTAAACTATTTTATGAGTTGAAACCTTTAAACCAAACTCAGTTATTAAGCTAAAAAAAATGTTCATGTCTCGACTCAGTCATGTGCAAAACATTACCAAAAAAATAACACATTAACAATCAACAAAATTCTAACATTTTTGCATTTAAATTAGAAACATGTCACGCATCAAATTATTGTCACAAAAAATATATATAAGATTAACGTTATTTTTTTTTGTGCTTTTATGTCAAGCATTAATAAAATTTATATATATTTTACTATTTCTTTTCGGCAACACCCACAACAGATTCATTGATATTCCTATCGAGTCCTGCGGCAGATCATCGCCACTGCGCGTGGCCTTGCAGGCGAGTGCGCCGGATTTGCTGTTAATACTATTAAGGTAGGTGGTATGGGAGGGTCACACAAATAATAATTGTGACAAATATTTTAAATTTAATAAAATACCAAATACTGTAAAAGTTTTTAGTGCGTTTAGAAGGAATTATAAATTAAAAGAAAATTTTAAAAATGGAGCAAATAAAAAAATCATATTAAAATTTACTACGTATCAGTTTAAAAAAAAATTATAATATTTAAATTAAATAAATATATAAATTAAAAATTATAATATTCAAGTAATTTCATATGAATTTAAATTTAATATGCTATTCCCTAAAAATACTTTAATTTTACATTTAGATTAAATACGTTTGTATTACATTTTACTATGTTTTACATCGATTTTGCGCATATGGTAAACAGCATGAATTTTTAGTAAAATGCTATTTAATAAATTTAAATGGAAATAGCACCGTTTCAAGCTGTCTTTTGGCCCCAGCGTGTCTGTCAATTACATGTGAAAGTAGTTGTTGCAGCAGCAGTTGCTGGCATCTTTCCAGCAATCAGTTATCGAAAGTGTTTTCATTTTCAGTTCAAAGTCAGCCAAACAATAACGAAAAAAAAAACACGAAAATATAGCAAAATTTTGGCAAAATCACTACCATCAAATGGCAACACACAACGGAAACCAAAACAAGCTATTTGCTTTAACTCTTACTTCCGCTGCATTTGTGGTAAAGGGTGAAAAAACAGGGATAAAAGTAGAGCTAAAAATTAAATTTTAGACATATTTTTTGGCACAAAACCTTTAGCTCTTTTGTGCGATAACTCGCACATTGGCTGGCATATACGCCTCAATGATTACATTGTGTTTGAAAACTCATTCGTTTTTTTTTTAGGGATGAGCTGCAGCAACGCCCCTTTGAAGTAGTGACTTGGCAGTACTTGGTAAACAGCCAAAAGATATGCTATAGAAAATTTGCATTTAACAGCATAAATTGTAGCATAATAAAAGGCGCAGCAACAAAGTGTGACCTCAAAGTATTTAGAGTTAGATGTGTAAAACATTTAATAAAAACACACGGTTCAAGTTTATCACTGGCAATATCGAAATATTGTCGGACAAGTCTGCCACTAACTGGATATTATTATTTTTATAATATTTGAAATAGCTTAATTTATATTTTCAGCAAAAGTTTCAATTTTGTAGTAATACTTACAAAACGTTTACTAAAGTCTTATAAAATAATTACTAAAGTCTTGCAGAAGGGATCGAATGGTGATAAAGAGTTTGGCCTAGGTTCTTCAGAGCTGTAGAGCTAAACTATTGTTATTAAGTCATAGAAACCAATTGCTATATGCTTACAAAATAATTACTTATATAAAAATTAGTAAAGCCTTACAAAAAAATTACTTAAATCTTACAAAACATTTACAAATTTAAATTATGAATTTTAAATATAGAATTTTTATGTTCAAAAATATCAGGTATTATGTAACATGCTTACAGAACAATTACTAAAGTCTTATAAAACTATTACCAAAGTCTAACATGACAATTATTAATCTAACAAAATTATCAAAAATTAAAATAATTTAAAATTTTGTTTCGATTTTGTGTTTACATGTTTTTTTTTTAATTTTAAAATTAACATTTCTAATTTTCTGATATTTTATAAAGTTTTGAATTCCATTTCAGTTTACTTTTATAATTTAAAGTTTCAAACTTAAAAATTTTAATATTTGTAAATTTCATATAATTTAATATGATTTAATACAGTTTTGGGTGCGAAATTTTTTTAAAGATCTTAAATGCAAATGTTCATTATTTTTAAAATTTTGACAACTTATGTTATTAATAACTGTTTTGTAATAATTATTATTTTTTGAATTTAAAATTTTATGTAATTACTTTAGCATACTATTGTCATAAACTTTCATAATAATTGATGAACCCTTACAAAACAATTACTAAAATCTTACCAAGCTTTTACTAAAAATTTACAATACTATTAGTAAAAGATTACAAAACTATTACTAAATCCTTTTAAAACTATTACTAAATAATAACTTTTCTATTTTTTTTTGTATACAATTTCGAATTTTAAACGCATTTAAATAATGTTTTTTGAGAAATCATGATCGATTTGTTTTCAAAATTATAAAAATGTTTTACTTAATATTTATAAACATAGAAATTTAATTTAATTAATTTTGAATTTAATTTAATTAATTTAATTTACTTTATACTAATTTTTTTATTGAAATATAATATATGTAAATTAATGAAGTTATTTTAAAAAACTTAAAACCTTACAAAACGGTTACTTAAACCTTACGAATGACTACTAAAACTTTATAAAGCCATTCTGAACATTCATTATCCATTTAAAAACATTATAAAACATTTATGAATAAGATTTACAATTTTGTATAGTAATAGTTTTGAGTGATTGATAAAGAAATTTTTTGAAGGTTTAACATTATTGTTGTACCAATATTAAGCACTTCTGATATTTGTAAATATTTTGTAACTATTTTAATAATAATCTATTACTAAAGACTTATTAAACTATTACTAAAGACTTACAAAACTATTACTAAAGACTTACAAAACTATTACTAAATCATTACAAAATATTTACTATTTTTAGAGACTTAATTTGATTTTAAAAACTGATATAGTTAAATGTTAAAGATATTAGTATATTATTTGAGATTTCTTCAGAAAAATATACATAAATACGAATCTGAAAACATTTACTCATACCCCCAATTTTCCGCACAATCCACCATCAAGCCTAGTAGCCTCAAGAAAAAACCTCTCAAAAGCCTTTAAGACTCACATATTCCACTAACGATTATTGCGCATAAATGGCTTTAAATGTGGAAACTGTCTTTATTGTGTCTGTCAATCGATGCCCTGCCATGCTAGAGGGCACTAATGCGTTTTTGTTTGTCTTTAAATGAAGATTTGCATATGATTTTATTGTTATTGGCGTACATAAATTTTGCAACGTTACGTAATTTTGTGGCTTGGCTCGAAGCACTTTTTGACAATTTCGTCGTAAGTGTTATTGAAAAGTACTTCTTGAGGTGGAGTGTTTTTTTTTTATGAGATAACTTGTGGGATTAGAGACAACGCCTCAAAGGAGATTTTAAAAGTGAGTAATGTTTTTTAATGCATTAAATATATTTTTAGGGTTTTTTTTTGTGTTCATTATTATTATCATGACTGTGTGAATTTTTAAAACAGTGCAGAAATATATATTTTTTTTACATCATGACAAAATTTAACTTGAAAGCTCTGCAACATATGAACTTTAGTCTTGTTTCGATAAGAATTTGAATACGGTGTTAAATGGAAATTTATAGCGCATGTCAAAGAATATCCCTGGGGCTATGAAGACACACAAGTGATAGAAGCGAATGTTGCAGCGCATCTTTAGATTAAAATTTGAATAGTAAAATACAATTTAAAGCACATTTGCCTATATCTATAGAATGCCACGAGCGATATTTCGATTCAATTAGATATTCTAAACCCAGCATGTTCTCCACAGTCAGTTGACATCAAAGACGCTGTCATTTACAATAATAGCTGCCAGTAGTTGTCAATTTTAACACACACAGACACATTCTAATTACTAAAGCATATAGACAATTGTTAGACGGAGCAACCTACTCATTATATGCGCCATTAGCGCTTCAACAGTGGGCCAACTCACTCACTCATGTGACATTGTCAACATTTATCATCCATATTACAGAACCTGCAATGCGCGACAAAACGTCAATTGCTGACTCAGCTGGCAAATGCAGAATTCCATCATCGAACTATGAAAGCGATAAAAATAATGTTAAAAAAAATAAAAACAAATGCAGACATGTAGAAAGACATACAGCATGTCATAAAATGCAGTCGAACATTCTCAAAATGACACGAAAATTTTTAAGACATACAAAAGAAGAAGTAAATTTTAAAATATGAGACATAATAGAAAAGCCGATTTTTATAACAGTATTACGGTGTACGTGTTTTCTGTATAACAGTTGAACTGTATGACAATTTTACTGTATAACAGTTTTACTGTATAACAGTTTTACTGTATAACAGTTTTACTGTATAACAGTTTTATTGTATGACAGTTTTATTGTATAACAGTTTTAGTGTATACCAGTTTTACAGTATAAGAGTTTCACTTTCTAACAGTTTTACTGCATAACAGTTATACTGTACAACAGTTTTACTGTAAAACAGTTTTACTCTGTAACAGCTTTACTGCATAACTATTTTACTATAATTTTTTGTTTTTATTTTATAACAGTTTTACTGTATAACAGTTTTACTGTATAACAGTTTTACTGTATAACAGTTTTACTGTATAACAGTTTTAATGTATAACAGTTTTACTGTATAACAGTTTTCATGTATAACAGTTTACTGTATAACAGTTTGAGAGTATAACAGTTTTACAGCATAACAGTTTTTGTGTATAATACATTTACATTATCACGGTTTTATTGTATAATACTTATACTTTATAACAGTTTTACTGTATAACATTTTTACTTTATAAATGTTTTACTCTATAATTGTTTTAATTTACAACAGATTTACTGTATAACAGTATTAATCTATAACAGTTTACTGTATAAGAGTTTTACTGTATAACAGTTTTTCTGTATAACAGTTTTAACGTATAACAGTTTTACTGTATAACAAATTTATATAACCATTTTAAAGTATAATTTACTATAAAAAAAAACTCTAAATAACTCCAAAAGTATAAAAAATAAGAAACGTAATAAAAAATGTCTGCGCGTCATTGCATAAAATAATATTTTGTATTTTGACAATTCATTTATTTTTCCTTCTTTTTCCACTCACTCATTCCCTGCGTCGTCACTATATGTTCAGTTATATTCTTTTCTGTTATATTCCATAAAATGCTATAAATTCTCATCTTGCATTTTGCAGATATGGCGCCGATCCAAATCCACCCGATGGCGGTGCATCCGTTGTTTTGTCATTGCTCGACAAACTAACGGATAACGGTCGCAATTACGTTTTTCAAAATGTGTCATGTTTGCAAATTCTACTGCAGAATATACCGATCATCGAGTTGCCATACAAGGTAAGTGTCATGGATGTTTGGTTATGTTTGTGCTTAGGGGGGCGAGGGGTTATACAAACGGCTGACGAATGGAAATGTAGGTGGTTCTTTTTCTCCATACGACTGACAGATAATAATAATCATAAATTTTATGACATAAAATGTGCCAAATTGGGTAAATAAAAGGTTATGTTTTTAGATGGGTGTAAAAAAAAATGTATAGCTGTTGTGTGGAGGTGGGAATGATGATTTTAAGTAGTTCGAAAAGTGGGGTTTTGTGAGGAAAGAAGAATAAATTGCTAAAGAGATGAGAAAGAGGTACTGTATAGTACTGAAAAAAGAATTATTGCCATAAACTAAGGCACGTATTGAAGCCGTTTTTTTTGTATTATGAAGCTTTACGATTTTGGAACTAATTCTAAGAACTTAGTTTTGTAATTAATTTAAGAACTAAAAGTTCTTGGGATTTAGAAAGATTTAGGAACTTAATTTAAAATTTTAAAAAATGTTTCAGAAGTCATCTGTTATACATTTTCAATGTCACATGTTTTGCAAAAGGTTATTTACTATTTCCTATTTCTATTTTTATAACCCTACACTAAGAGTGAAAGGGTATATTCAGTTTGGTACGCCGTTTGTAACACCCAGAAGGAAGTATCTTCGGTAGGGAAAAGTATATATATATAGCGATGTCCGCCTGTCTGTCTGTTGAAATCCCTACTAATTCAAAAATTAAAGAGATAGATGAATGAAACTCATAATTTAGATTACTTATAATTGTGACCTGTGATCTGACCATTTATATTCAAATAACTCATCTAAAATTTACATCTACAGTTCAATTTGACTGTATACGTGCTTAGGTAAACTTTTTCGGTCAAATCTATATTGACTTCATACTCAAATACATGGAAATATAGTTTACCCGCGAAACGATTTGTGGATCACAATCGAAATTCGGTACACCTACCCATTTGTAAATATGGGTATCAAATGAATGGAAATTCTTTAGCGATTGAAAGATTGTAGTTATTTTCAGGATTCGTATACACTGGTGACATATATACCACTTTGAATGGTAACCACATATATGTGTAGAGTATTTATAGTCGGCTTAGACCGACTGTAATGACTATAATTTTGATAATCCTAACTATCATAATAACACCTACTATAAAATGTCCCTGCTTTAAAATTTCCCATGTGATCTAACCTTCCCAACTGGTTTTTTATCAATTTCTGCACAGCTTGTGAAATAAGAACATATTTTATAGATTATATTAAAAAATTCGAAATTCTGAAATTCGAAAAGATAACCCATCATATTGTAAATTAAAATCATTGAAAAGCTTTTACTTTTAAGTTTAATTTTTAATAATTGTACCACAAGAAACACTTTTAATATATGACTGAAACCTGTGTTCGACTCGAATATGATGTCATATTTAAAGTTTTTATCGAAATCTATACCGGTTGGCCAAAAAAGTAAAAAAAGAAGATTTTGGTTTTTATATTACCAGAGACAAAATTTTTGGGAGGGTCGAGATATTTTAGAAACATTATTTCATCATATTTCAAACAGACAAAGGCACTTTTGGTGTTACAAGCTGTCTGTTTACTGTGTGTTCCAAAAATTGACGTTTTTACTACCTTCCTGGCATTTTTTAAGAATATTTCGGGCATATTTCCCGCAAACACACATATAAATGGAACATTTTGGGCAGATTCACGGCATATTTGGGGACGGGCTGAAACCAGACAATTTGTGATATAAACTTTGTCTTTGTCTGTTTAGAATATGTCAAAAAATGTTTCTAAACTGCCTCGACCCTGCCAAAAATTTTGTCTGGGGAAACTTCCCAAAATATTCTATATTCTGTTCTGTTTGCTTCTGTTTGCCCGAAATATGCCTGAAATATTCCTGAAAAATTACAGACAGTTTGTGTCGGGAAGTTTTTGTTTATAATTATCAAAATATATAGAAAAAACAAGTGTTATTATTTGAACAAGGAACTACAAATCTAGTAAAAAAAATTATATATTAAAAATTGTCGTTGAAAATTTTTTTCTACTATAAAACCAGTAAATCCCAAAAAATTAAAAAGGATTTAAATGAATATAGGTTTCGGTTTCAATCCCTGTATCTAACCAAAAAGTTGACGAATATTCTCGTATTTTTATTTAAAATATTGTTTGTATATTTTTAGTATTTTCATACAAAGTATACCCATTCAATATTATTCATGATATAATTGATTCTGGAATAGATTCTAAATAATAGGTATTTATTCGAATTTTTCGGTAAATATCCAATTACTTCAAGAAAAATGCTTAACAAATAATCATAAGAAGCAGAGTAGTTTATACAATTTCGGATTTTCTTAAAATTTGGAATATATATCCTAGAGACCCAGATGAAGGTCACTACATTGTTTTAGTTGACCACGCCCACTTTTACGCTCATTTTTATTTTTGGTGTATAAATCTGATTCATAGCAAAACCACTGAATGTATTTTTCCGATAATTAGCATTACTATGCTATAAAGTCCATGGAGTATCGTTAATCATATATAGACTAGATTGGGCAAAGGGGAGTGGTACCTCCCACAGAACCCTAAAATTCAGTACGCTATATCTCAGCCCCTAATGATATCGATTTCAACTAAACTTTAAAATTCGATGTTACTCATCTTACTTAATCTCACCACATCAAAACTCAGTACGCCAAAACTCACCACACCTAAACTCACCAAACTTAAACTTACCACAATAAAACTCACCACACCAAAACTCACCACATTAAATTCATCACACTAAAACTCACCATACTAAAACTTATACTAGAAAAACACTACGGGGAAGAATTGCACGGGAAAGAATTCTACCGGGAAGAATTTTACGGCACGAGTTGTGCACGGGTCCAGCTAGTAGTAAACAAAACTATTAATTGTAGGATATTTTCTTCTGATTTCAGTTTTTTCTCAAATTTTTGTAACTTTGAATATATCGCAATATTAATTATTTTTTTTTGTATTTATTGCTTACAGCCCATTGACTATGCTACACGCAGAGAAATGTTCTTCGAACGATATGGCACTCTGCTGATGGATAAAATATTGCGCAAGGAACAGGTTTACGGTGTGATGTCCTTGAGGCATTTATGTCGGTAGGTCTAAATTTGAATACTACACATTAATGTGATTTCTTGCAGATTATCTATAAGTAATGCTTTTTTCTTAAAGATTTTGTAATTAATAATAAATTTTGTTTCCATTTTATATATTTTAATTTCGTTAAAATTTAAATTTAATTTTGTAAATCTGAAATATATATTTTGTTAAGTACCTATACTGCGATGCTTAAGCAAGTTTGGCATATAATTTTCTTAGCAAAACTTTCTGCTTAACATGATTAATTAATTAATCTAAATAGACTTTTAATACTTTTGCATTAACTACGTCGCCATTTATGTCCTTGCGAGGTACGTCCAGTTCAACCCACTACTTGCCTAAAATATGCTACCGATTAAGTTAAGGCTCCAAACCTTTTTTGTGGGCCGCCCTCTCTTAGATTGGTGCGCATTGTTTGAGGATTTTGTTTATACAGCATTGAAACTGCTGCGAAAGGATTCATCAGGATATGCTGTGTGACGCGCACAAAAGACGGATTAATTAAATACAATACAAAAAAAAAAAGAAAAATAATTTTCTTCATGCTGCTGGGCGGACAGTAGATAATATTTTAGGCGGCGCAGAGTCTACTTTCATTGCTATGCAGTGCGTGGCAGACATAAAATTTCAATAAGTTTTTGTTGGCGACAACAACATTAGCAGCAACAATTGCAGTAGCAGTAGGAGCAACAACATAAAATAGCTCATTGTTTTCCATAGCTGTCAAAAATGTTGACGATGACATTGAACGTTGCGGAAGATGTTGCTGTTATTGCTGCTGCTACTTATATTGTTATTGTTACTGTTGTTGTTATTATTGCTGCTGCTGCCGCTGTCACAAATTTTATCTCTGCAGCTTAATGAAAGTCAAAGCAAAACTGTTATCAGCTGTTGTTCGGTATTTTTGTGTCAAATACGCTTAACTTTTGTGAAGCGTGCGAAAATATTTTGATATCACTTTAAATGATCCTAGGAGGCGTCAAAGTTAGGTCATATTATGACAGTTGAAATTACGAAGGACACAGAAAGACAGACTGTCAAACAAACAGACGATTAAATTGTAGAAAATTTTATTCTAAACAGATAAACTACGGACACTTTTTCTATTTTAAACCTATGATAGCTGAATTATACCAGACAAATTACAAATGTAATGCAAAAAAGATCAATTGAACTTCAGAAATTCCATTGCACACAGAATACAGATTTGTTGCGCCAACCAATTTATTCGGTTTTCTCAACCGCTCAGTCGGTTGTTATTGTCAAAACTAAAAGAATTATAGTTGGGACTACAACCAATTTCAAACGGTTTTAAAAAAATTTAGTACAGATTTAGAACCATTGGGAATGTGAATAGAATAAAAAGAAATAGAAATAAAGTAAATAAATAAATTTCAAAAGTAAATATGGCCGCCAATATTTTTTTTTAATTCGATTTAACCGAAAAGTTGGTTGGTACAGTTGTACCAAGTTAGTTAACTTTTTCGTTCCTCCAACCTCATGTCAGGAGAGTATTTTTCTGTATGTGGGAAAGAAATATCTCGGGGAATAATTGTGTTGGGAAATTATTGTCTTGGAGAAGAAATGTTTTGAGGTAGAAATATCTCACAAAGAATTATCTTGCACACAGAAAATAGACTTATTCGGTTGTTTCAACCGCTTAGTCGGTTGTTATTGTCAAAACTAAAAGAATTGTAGTTTGGACTACAATCAATTTCCGCCAATAAATTTGTAGACAATTCGATTTACCCGAAAAGTTGGTTAGTACAACTAACTTTTTCATTCTTCCAACCTCATGTCAGAAGATAATTGTTCTATATGTGGGGAAGAACTATCTCGGGGAAGAATTGTGTTGGGAAAGTATTGTCTTGGGGAAGAGTTGCCTTGAGGAAAAAATATCCCGCAAAGAATTATCTTGTACACAGAAAATAGATTTGTTGTGCCAACCAACTTTTTTCCCAATCAACTTATTCGGTTCTTTCAACAGCTTAGTCGGTTGTTATTGTCAAAACTAAAAGAATTGTAGTTTGGACTACAATCAATTTCCAACTGTTTTAAAACAATTTAGTACATATGCGAATGTGTATAGGCTAATATTTCAAGCGCCAACCGTATATAGCAGTTCCGTCGCCAAATATGTAAAAAAATATTTTAATAGCATGAAGTTGGTTGTTACAACCAACTCTTTCGTTCTTCCAATCTCATGCCAAAAGATGATTTTTCTGTGTGTGGAAATTCAAAACATGCCAATTGTAATTCAGATATTGCATTTGATGTTTACAATACATCAATTGATATTTATTCATAACTTTCCATTTGGTATTCAAAACAGATCAATTGAAATTCAGAAATTTCATTTGGAATTCAGAAAATTTGTTGGTCGTAAATCCATTTGGATTTCAGATTATTTTCTCTAGATATTTTCTGAACTTCAAATGAAAAATTCTGATTTTTTATTGATATTTACCGAATTTTAAAGAAATTTTCAATCAATTTAGAAACATTTACGCAATATTAAAATGTACGGATTTTACTTAATGCTAAAGTCAAAAAGTGTTTATTAAATGAACGACTCTTCATATTTTTTTCATATTTCTCTTTTTAAAGGGTTTTTCAATAAGAGCGCTACAAAAGATTTTTTTAAGGGTTTTTCAACAGGGAAGCTACAAAAGTAGAGCGACAAGGACAGCAAACGACGCCATATTTCTTGCCGCTCTTTTAACATTTCTCTACAGTAAGATTTACCATTTCATGATGAAAAGATATACGGGCCAACAATGAGACGAAATTATTAAAATTTATTACCGATATTCGAATTCGTATATCTTTCTATCATGAAATGGCAAACCTTACTGAAGAGAAATGTCAAAAGAGCGGCAAGAAATATGGCGTCGTTTGCTGTCCCTGTCGCTCTACTTTTGTAACGTCCCTGTTGAAAGATCCTTTATAATACTAAATAAAAAATACTTAAAATTCAGTGTCATATTGTTATTGTAAATGAATGCTTCTTAGTTAAATTCATTTATGACCTTTGATACATTTGCACAGCCATTAGTGGCTTTCGTCTCTGTCTGTCTGTCTGTCTGACTGTGTGTATTAACGTAATTACGTTGATTATAGTCATCATGCTAATGCACAATGCTTCAGTCAGGGATGACACTAATGCTTTCGGCATTACTCTGATATGTTTAAATGCAGACAAATATTTTACAATGGCCTCTATGAGATGTAATAGCTATATTTATCTAGTTTAACTGACATTTTGAGTAATAAAGATTTAGTTATTTGAGTGATTTTTCTAATTTTTTGTGTCTATTTTTAAATATATTTTTTATTATAAAGGGTTTTTCAATAAGAGCGCTACAAAAGTTTTTTCAAGGGTTTCAAGGGACGCTACAAAAGTAGAGCGACAGGGACAGCAAATGACGCCATATTTCAAGGGTTTCAAGGGACGCTACAAAAGTAGAGCGACAGGGACAGCAAATGACGCCTTATTTCTAGTCGCTCTTTTGACATTTCTCTTCAGTAAGGTTTGCCATTTCATGATGGAAAGATATACGAGCCAACAACGAGTCGAAATTATTAAAATTTACTACCGAAATTCGAATTCGTAAAAATCCTTTATATACCACACACATGAAATGCTTGGGTTTATTTAAATTATCATTCTGTATGCATTGCAAAGATGATGTCACAAACTCAATTCGGTCACAATAGTGTACCTGGTCACAACTGTCACAATTTCATATTCTGTCAATAGACAGACGTAAAATAAGTTGATAATTGTCATCGGTATCACTGCACGCTAGAAGATAGCTTTTAGTTTAGAAAGAGTATAAATACTTTTGTACAGTTTTACATCCTAAGACTTTCGTCTGTCCACCTATAAAAATATTTTTGACATGATCAGTAGACGATGATTTGTGATTCCCGTAGTAGATTTACCGTTTTTTTTGTGGCATAATAATAGAGCCACAGCACTCAGACAGCGTTATATCCATTGTGCTGTGACCCAGTTCCCTGGTTTTTAATGATATTTCTTAGATTCATTATTGAAGCTAAGAAGGCTATTGTGTGATAAGGAGTGAAGCTGATCCTCTCTCAGATTTACCCTATTTGAGAAAACATTATCATGTAAGTGATCAGGTTTTGACAAGGCAAACATTCAATGATCAGTAATGACTCCAGCACAATTTCTGCTAAGGTCATCCAGTTTTTCACATAACAGCCATTCCACGTCAAACAGGACAGTTTTGAGATTTACTATTTTTGATTTCGTTGAAAATTTGCATTTTATAGGCATTGATAGTCAAATCATTCACTGCAAATTTCATATATTTCGGTCAGTCGGATTCTGTAGTAATCAGGTTTTAAATTTCGAAATACTTTAATTGGCGTCGGTAGCTTCAGGTTAGTGGGTTGGATTGCTAGCCGAAAGGTCTCTACAGGACTGTAGCGCCAAACTTTTATTATTATTATATTATTATTATTAATTGTACATCATAAACAGAACGTCATAGAGGTTCGAAATTAGGCGCATTTTATACAACAAAAAAATAATCGTCTTATATAGAGCAACCGATATTAATTGCATTCATTATTCAATCCAGCAATGAAATTCACTAATTTAATAAAAACCTTTGCTTTTCTTTGTTATATAAACAATTGCGTTTGCTAATATTGTACGTCAATGCAACAAATAATTTAGTTGGCGCAGTTTTAGCAAAATAATTGCTAAAATTGCGCCGACTAATTAATTTGCTGCATTGACGTACAAATATTCATATTAGCAAACGAAATTGCTGATTTAACGAAGAGTGGCAAATGTTTTCATTAAATTAGTGAATTTCATTGCTGGATTGATTAATGAATGCAATATCGGTTGTTATATTGACGACGATGGGCTGGGGGATAAGAACATCTTTTCATAGAAACATTTTTCTATACCGCGCTACCTCTCGGCAGTAAATGGCAAACCTACGAGAGTAAAACATTGCCTATGAAAAGGTCTCACTCGCCGTTCGGATTCGGCAATAAACTGTAGGTCCCACCACTTTGAGTACAAATATAACACGCACAGCTCAAAATGGTGAGAGAGCTCAGCCTAAGTTATTATAGGACTGTAGTGCTAAACTATTATATTAAAGCATTAGAAAGAACAATGTATTCCTTTCAAATGAGACCGAATTCTTCAATATTGAACATATGGTTCACGTGCTACAGTAGTTTAACTGAATGAAAAATGTTGTATTTCGACGAAAATTTTGAGTTTATTAAAGGGTAGAACTGCCCAAAAATAGAAATATTTTATTAAATAAAAAACTAAATATCAAATATTTTTTGGCATAGAACATGGCTGTAAAATTTCAAAAACATCGGAGCTCATAAAGTAATTTTTGGTCGAAAAAGTGAATATTTTTGGTTCAGTAGATTTAATGTATGCTAAAATTTATAAAAAGAAAGTACATTTTTGTAGACCGATAGTTCCCTAGAAATGTCGATATATGGTACATTAGTGTGGTTCAAAAAACGACTTTTTCGAAATTCCAAACGGGAATACTCCCAAAAAGTTTAAGCACGTTAAAAAAGTAATACTTACAAAATGTTGGCCAAATCGAAAAACATTTAAATATCGCGCAACAAGATTTTCTTGTTTAGGTCAATTAAAATCGTTAGTTGGTAGCTCTGATTAAAGTTGAATAACTTTTTTATTTTTTGGTTGGAATTGATAAAATTTTGGAATCTTGAACATAATTCACTACAGATTACAATGGAGTTGATTCAAAGAAAAATAATTTATTCAGCAATTTTTACATATACTTTTTTTAGTTAGCTCACACCCATATTCTCCATCTTCCTACAGATTTCAAATGTGTCGATAACTTCTTTTAAATATCCAATAGATATAATTAACATAAAAAGAAATTGAATACTTGACATAAATATTTGTAATTCAATTTTTAAATTGAGAAATGATTTTATATAAAAGACTATATGTTCTTTTGATTTAGATGCTGTAATAAGTTCTCTGGTATATATATACTTCATTGAATTATGTCTATTTTCAATAACAATTTATATAAATAATCTATAGTATTTCCAGAATATCCAGTTATTTGGACGTACACTTTTGGAAACTATTTAGTACAAACTGAAAAATATTTTAATTTTATTTTCTGTAACTGTCTTCAGAATGTTTTCAATTTTTCTAAATCCAATATGCTTTCTAATTCTGCAATATTCACTATGAACCAACATTTTATAGAGCTGATTCTGTGCTGATTCTGAGCTGATTCTGTGCTAATAATAATAGTAAGAGTTTGGCCCTACAGTTCTATAAGAACTTAGGCCGAGCTCTCTCACCATTTTGAGCTGTGTGTGTTATATTTGTACTCAAAGTGGTGGGCCCTACAGTTTATTGCCGAATCCGAACGGCGGATGAGAGCTTTTAATAGGCAATGTTTTTACTCTCGAAGGTTTGCCATTTACTGCCGAGAGGTAGCGCGGTATAGAAAAATGTTTCTATGAAAAGATGTTGTTAGCCCCAGTCCAGGCTTGAACCGGGGACCTTTCGGCTCGCAGTCCAACGCACTAACCACTGAGCTACCGCGGCTACAGCTTCTGTGCTAATGCAGTATTTAAATTTTCAACATTAAAATTTAGATTGTCCAAATAAGTGGTCCGAATAGAACTCAAATCGAGTTTAAATTTAAAATTTGAATTGCTATAAAACGTCATTTTTATAATATCACCATATATAATTATATTCCCCGTTAGTTTAATGAATACCTCCACCAAAATGTGTAACCCTTATTATTTTTATGAATTATTATTTTTTTGTCATCACTTTTGGTCTGCACTCATGAAACGTTTTTAGTTCGCAAAAGTATGCCATATGACAAATGGTATTTTTACAACAATTACAACAAAAAGTATATCGTTCACATATCGATGATTTATGTGCCTTCACATTAAGCATTATAATTTGTCTTATTCAGCTGAAAAATAAAATACATAAAGTAATTTTACAAGAATAAAAATAAAATAGAAAAGATACAAAAAATGAAGACAGCTACACAAGAAAGGACAACAGAATACAGCAAAAACAATATGAGACCCCCCGCACTTAAAATGTGCGAGTGACCTTCGTGTGAGTGATAAAGTGTGTAAGTTATATGGATCGTAACGAGCACGAACTCGCACGAACTCGCACATGAACTCAAAGACGTAGGAAGGTTTTTTGTGACATTTTCTGCAAACCCAGACACAGACACTCAACACTTGGTAAGTTTAAAAGGACATTGCGAAAATACAAAATAGCTGAACAGAAACGTGTGGACCATGTCAAAAACCCATGTTAGATGACAAATTATCGAGGTTTTCGAGGGTGCAAAATTAAATATGTTACACTTGACATCAGTCAAAGTTTTTTCGGTGTTTGTTTTTTTTTTTTTTTTGCCATATATTTTAAGTAAATTGTTTTGTGCGAAGATGAACATTTTTTAAGAATATCAGTTATATAAAGTTTTTAATTTTTTTTTTTATTTTGTCAAAAAGTTTTTAAGCTGCTTTTGCTTAAAAATTAATTTGCTCGAAAAAAACTTTTGCATTAAACTAAGTGGAGCGCGAAGTAGCTATAAAGCGGATTTTGTCTGGATTTTTTGAATATTTTTATTTTCATGGGAATTATATGGGAATAAGTGAGTTATTTAAATGTTGGGCCCTACCGACTTTTAATACACTAACCGAATTTTCCTTACTCCTTTTTTAATTTTTATTTTCATTTTCAATATCTTTTTTTTTTCATTTTCTCTTACATCTTAAAATTTGTTGTACCCTTTGATGAATTTTTAATATTGAAAAGTTTCATAAAAGAAAAATGTTTTTTTTTGCTTTTTAGCTGTCGCATACGTGATCTGCTGCGTCGTAACGGGCAGCTGCCCGACGGCATCGATACATTGCGTCTGCCGAAGCGCTTACAACGTTACATCGACCTAATGGAGGAGCTGGAGGGCAATAAACAGCATGACGACGACGATGATGATGCTGCTGCTGTTGCTGCTTCTGCCGACAAGAACAAAAATAACGACAAGGACAAGGACGACAAGAACAAAGCCAAGGATAAAGATAACAATGGGGCTGACAAGCGACGAAAGCCAGACAGCGCTGCTGCCAAAGCGGATCAGAGTCGCAGCGATGTCGTTGCGCCGTTGCCACCACCACCGTCGCCACCGTCACCGTCACCGCCACCATCGGCTCAGCAAACGTTGACAGTTTAAGCAGCCGTGACAACTACGCATTTAGATTTAAGCCAATATTAGAAGTTAATAAAATGCCGCCAACAACAACAACAACTACCAGTTAAATACGACGGACTAGTTAAACGACAGACTCACCTGTAGGTCTCCTCGCTGACATTGATGTGGCCCGGCACTCCGGTTGTTTCCGTGCGACTAGTCAGATTGACCGTATTGCCGAAGAGACAGTAACGTGGCACCCGGTTACCAATCACGCCGGTCACCACCTCGCCCGAGTGGATGCCGATTGTAATTTGCTAGAAATTAAGAAACATATTTAGCGATATTCGAAATACCCTAAGGGTATTCATTTCAATTCGTATCTACTGCGTATATGCGTATGTCGTAAAAAATATAAGCTTTATAGTGTAAATTCATACGAAATACCTACGTATATACGCAGGCGATACGAAGTGATATGAATACCCTTACTATATTGGTATGGTGTAACTTAGAAATGAAACTTAGCATACTAAAGAATTTGTGTAATGTAATAGATTTAAGTATAAATGTGTTTTATGCTATACCATAAAATGTATATATAAATTATTATAAATATTTGATAAAAATATATTTGCTATTGTGGTTAATACAAGAAACAAAGGGGTTTTTAAATTGTCGCTATAGATGTTAAACGGGACAAATATAGTTTTTCAGATATTTTTTTATTAGTTAATGTTTAATATCGATACCTTACATACAAAAGGTCGTAACAAACAAAAAGTAAATTTCACAGAAGGCGAAAAAAAATCACAAAATCGAGTAGTTCAATATTTTTTTTTTTTTTGTAAATTTTCCATTAACCTTTATGTGTGCAACGGGGTACCCGTGTACCACTTGCATTTTTAAAGTTAAATTTTTATATGTTCCAATAAAGCTAGGACACTAAAACTCTGTGAGATTTAAAATACCAGTATTTATATTATTTTAGATTATTTTTAGTTATATTGGAATATTGGATTATCTTGGAGACATTTTTTAATTGTTTATCCCTTAATTATGGCGACGAGGTACCCGTGTACCTACAGGTAATAAAAATTGAAAAAGAGCAACAAAATATATTATTTTCGTAAGTAACACGAAAACTGAAGTTGTATTTAGACATTAGTCATACATTTTTAATCCCTAGACGGAAATAAAATGGGCATGATTGGCCATAGGATACCCTTAACCCAGCAACCTTTATTCTACACCATCATACAAATTGTACTGAAATATGTATAATTGATTTGGTTTTTATTATGTTTTCTAAATTTATTTATATAAAACTTATTTTGTGGACATTGGAAGTTTTCGAGAACATCTTGAATGCCAGATTGAATAGATATTTAACCACAAACAATGATACTTTTGCAACAAACATATATTTTTTTCCTCATATTGCCATCGAGAAATTCAAACATATCGCACTAGGCAATTCCGAGTAATAATAAACTAACTGAAAAAACGTTTTTTTTTTCGAAAATTTTAGAACATTGTTGTTTTTGTCGAATATTTATACCCTACACCTATGAGGTACAGGGTATATTAACTTTGTGCATATATTATAACGCCCTTAGGAGGCGTGTCCGGTATGGAAAAGTATATATATACTTGATCAGCATCACTACCCGAGTTCATTTAGCCATGTCCGTCTGTCTGTCTATCTGTCTTGCTGTCCGAATACAGAATAACTTGAGAAATACTAATCAGAATGCGATGAAATTTCGTCTCAATATATCATAGCCAAAAGTAGGAACTGAGTTTGAAAATGAGCCAAATCGGTCAACGGACACGCCCATCTTCCATACAAGTCACTTTTATATAACTCTTTCGGAACTAATAACTCCAAAAGTATTCAAGGTATAGTTATGAAATTTAAAACGTATTATTAGAATTCACCTAAAAATATGTGGTCCAAAAATGGGCGTGATACGCCCACTTTTTTTGTTCATTATTTCCCGGGTTTTCATAGTGGAAATTTGATCCGTAAATTATTAAAATCAAATCTATGAAATATTAGCCTTTAAAAATTTTAAATATAGGCGTGGTCCGCCCAATTATATTTTTCAATTTTTTTTTTTATTTTTTATACTTTTATATAATTTTTTTATTTTATGGGGATATAAGACGTAAATTTCTGATATGTGAATAATATTCTGAGGGTGGGGCGGTTCAGCATAATTAAAATCTTTAAAATTATGGTATGCAATTAAATATCCCACATTAATATCCCCAACAAAGGTGTAGGGTATTCCATAGTCGGGCCCGACCGACTATAAAAATCCGCCCCATGTGACCGAACGTACCCATGTGACCTAACTTTCCCAACTTGTTTTTCTTTTTGAAAATGGTGTTTCAAACGTTGTTTTTATTGCCCAAAAGATTTTGTAACCATATTTTTTTTTTTGTAACATTTTATTTTTTTTTTTTGTAACATTTTATTTTCAAAAATTTTCGAACATTATTGTTGTTAGCGAATATTTTTTTTTTTTTCAAAAAGGTGATTTTAAACATTGCGTTGTTTTTGTCTCCAAAAAATGTGTGAAGATTTTTTTTATTTTTGGATTATTGTTGTTTTATTTCAATAAAACTATTTGGAAAATGGTGAATTCGAAAATTGTGTTTTTTTATTGCCCAAATTTTTATTATCTATTTTTTTCGAAAATTTTCGAACATTGAATGCTTTTTTTATCTCAAACATTTCGTTGGTTTTATCGCCCAACAAATTAGTTTAACAATTTTTTTCTTAGACATTTTTCGAACATTGTTGTTTTTCTAGACCAAACATTTTTTTAATATTTGTTTTCGAAAAAAAATTTTCTCTAAAAATTTAATTTTCACTAAAAAATTCAGTTTTTAACTAAAAATTAAATTTTTCACTAAAAATTCAATTTTTCACTAAAAATTTAATTTTTCACTATTAATTCAATTTTTCACTAATAATTTACATTAGATGCAGAAGTATTAAAAAAAAAAACGTAGCTACGCTGTTTTGCCCGTTCCAATTTATTTGGAAAAATTTTTCAATTGAAGGACTTGGGGCAAAAAGGGTTAAGTCCACAGTTTGTGGAATTGAAATTTTGATGACATATGATAGATTTTTATATTTCGCTACCTTTGGTACCAAAATCATCCATTTCCGAAGTATATACACTGAGACGTATATAAATATACGTCCACGAGGCAAGTTACACAATGTATCCTAATTAAAAACTAATAAAAACTTTTACAAACTCATACTCTTAAGGTTGCATTTCATAAAATTACCATTTTCAATCAAGAAAAATAAAGCCAAAGCTGTGTTACCGTTGAAAGAGGAATCTATGCCTTTGATGCATATGTGATTTTACCACTTATATAAACACGAAAATGTTATTGGTATGAGAATGACATCGACGATAAAAATAAAACTAACGGTTAAAACCACTAATTTTAATATAATTTTAATTTTCATGTAATTAAATGCTATTTTTTTATGAAACAATATATTTTTACAATTTTTTGGGGCAAAGAAGTCCAGCAGTTTAAAATACGTTTTTAAGCAAAATTACATGGACAATTTTAGTTTTTACTCTGCAAAAAAAAAAAAAAACACTGAGAAATATTATTTTTCAAAAAATATAAAGGTCTATTGTTGAGAGTTTTATGAAAACCTTTATTTTAAAGGTTGTAGAAATCTATACAAGTAAAACACTTGTTTCAAATTTTATAAAAATAAAATTATTCTAATTTTGGTGTTCAACATTGTTTTATTAAATTAAATTAAAGTCGTAATATTCCTTTAAAAAGGTCTTTGGTAGACAGAAAATTCAGTTGGTCCCATTTATAAGGAACTAGCTGGACCCGCGCACAACTCGTGCAAAGATTTTGTGTATGCAAGGATATGGAGTGATTTTATTAATATAAAGAACAATTTTAAAATTTATAACAAGTTGAGTTCTTCCCAGTTGAATTCTTCCACGTAGAATTGTTCAACGTATAATTTTACAGAGTAGAGTTTTTCCAGTAGAAGTTTTAGTGTGTTGAGTTTTAGTGTGGTGAGTTTTGGGTGTGGTGGATTAAGGTGTGGATGCACCATCTATGGGGGTGCCCAGTAGTCTAATCCCCCCACATTCCGCGAGACCGTTTTGAATAGTTAAATATAACGCTGACCGAAATTTAATTAAATTTGCTAAATTAATTAATATTGCTGATATAATAAGGATTTAATATTTAGATTATATGGGAGGATACACACCCAGTCCATCAATCTCACCAAGATTTTCTGCCCAGATCCAATATACATATTGTGTCACAGTTTTAATCATTACGGTTCAGCCGTTTTTAAGTCGGAACATACATACGGAACATACATACGAACATTCACAAATATATAGTAGATTTTTTTGTTGTTGCTTGGAGGAACATAAAATTTTGTTGTTGGAAAATGTTGATTTTGATCATTGCATTATTTCTGTCGTCCAAATTTTTTCTTTTAGAATAATTTATTTCGAAAATGTTTGAAAATTGTTGTTTTTAACGAATATATCTTTTTTGTGGAAAATAGTGATTTCGACCATCGGTTTTTGTCGTCAAACTTTTTTTAAACAACATTTTTTTTTTGAAAAATTTCCAACGTTGTTGTTTTGTCAACGAATTCGGTTTCTTCCGCGTTTCGGTTACGGTTACGGTTTCGGTTTTAAGTTTTTATAACGAAACGGTTTCGGTATACCGGTTCCATGTTACGGTTTCGGTTTTAATTTCGGTTTTTGTATAAAATTTCTTTTTTTGCTAAGCATCTTAAAAAATAAGGTTTGTGAAGCACTTTTGAAGCGGTAAATACCTTCAAAAGTGCTTCAAAGTTGCTTCAAAAAGATAAAATTGACAAAACAATGTTTTTTTTTTCTCTTTTTTCGCTACGCTAGTTCGTACATTGGTTGTGCATATACACATTATTAGTTTTGTTTTACTTTTATACATAGTTTTTTTTGTAATTGTAAAATCATGAAGTATTTCTTAAGTTAATTTCTATGTGCATTCTTTCATTTAAGTTATAAAACAAAAAAAAAATACAATAATACAATTATAGATACAAAAAAAAAAAATTATATGAACACTTTCACAGAGTATCAGCTAAATGTGATATTGCTTTTTTTCACAAATCCGCTGATTCGTTTGAAAGTGTAACAACAACAAAAATGCGAATAAAGCAGCATACAAGCTTTTGATAGAATTTTTGGCGGGGCATTTTTTTTGTACCACAAAGAAAACTCGTTGTTGTTGCCAACTAGATAACTGTACTAGGATACATACATGTAGTGTGGTGCCATGCGGCTCTCTGTTGTCATGCGTTTGTCCGTTGTCATGCGTCTGTCTGTTGTCAAGCGTCTGTTTGTTGCCATGCGATGATACAGGATAGCAACAAAGAGTTGTCGTTGTGAAAGTGTGTGAATACGCATCGTAATTCGTTTTTGTTGTTTCTCTTCTTTCAGTTAGTGTTCGCTTTATAGCGTTTGAGATTGTGTTCGGAAAGATAAATGTTACCCTGCAAGAAATTACTTGTGTTCTCTAGACATACGGTACGTGCAGCATACGGATTTTTTAATCTCTGACGAAAACAGAAATATGCCTATACGAAATATTCCTTATATTTATTATGAATGTACGTGTTCATTTTATTGTCTCATTTTATTGAGATTTTGAATTGTCTCGTCAACATGACTTGATCTATACAATTATTTTTTATTAGTTAATTCTTGTTAAAATATAATTCAAATTTTTATGTTATTGTATTTTTTTTCAAATAATTTATTTTTTGTTGAAGAAATTGAAAATAAGTAACTTAAATACGATTAGTGTTCAAATTCTATTCGTTTTCATAATTAATATGCTGTTTAAGATATTTGTCTTCGATCTTTTATTTAAAATTTAAAAAGTCAAATTTTGAAAGATTCTTGCATTCAAGAGCAAGAAAAGTATTGCCAGAACCATATCATATGTACCTATGCAAGGGCAAGAATTCAAATTTTATTAAATGGCATTAAAAAAATGCCTTATTCTTAATATCTTTTATATAAAATAAAATATGTTTTTCTGTACTTTTTACACTTTTTTAAAAACCGGTTTAAATCGGTATAAAACCGAAACCGTTTATTTCGGTTTTGGATATCGGTTTATTTCTGATTTTCGTATGCCGGTTTCGATTACGGTTTCGGTTTTAAAAATGAAACGGTTTTAAACGGATATCGGTTACGGTTTCAATCCTTGATTTTGAAGATTGCGTTGTTTTTTGTCGCCCAAAAATAATTGTTTCGAAAATTTTCGAACATTGTTGATTTCGACCATTGCGTTGTTTTTGTCGCTCAAAAAATTATTTTAACAAGATTTTATTCGAAAATTTTCGAACATTGTTGTTTTTGTCGACCAATCTTTTTTTTTTTCAATAAAACAATTTTAAATTATGACTTTTAGGGTTTTAGTTACATATACCTTAATTTTTAATCAAAAGTTACCATCAGTCTGGCAGGTCCAGAAATATTGGGAGTCACCTGGAAACAGAATTGTGCATCAACAGTTCTCAGCTTCTCAAAAGTTACTCATGAGAGATATATTTTGTTAACCGTTTTCAAAAATAAAGGTTTCTCTCAGACAAAAACTTTGTTTGTTTTATATTTTTAATTTTCGTGTTATCACAGATTTATATAATAAATGTTATTTAGTAAGAGTTACTTAAGAACCCCGGAAATGTTAACCTTTATCTCCAACCTCTGATAATTATCATAATATGTGATAAGTGTTTATTTCAAAATTCAAAAGTATGACTTTGTAGGGACATGCTACTCATAAAGAGGTTTCCAAAACTGCAATAAAATACGAATTCCCAAAATGTTGGTATGTTCTGCCTGGAAGGTATCGCTATATAAATACATAGATTTCAGGGGATTTAAAATCATCTTTTGAGTTCCTGAGTTGAATTTAACAACATGCGATATATTTAATAGAGGATGAAAATATTTCGGAAGGACCGATGGGTGTGAATTAGAGATGTCAATCCCGGAACATTTCTCAATCCCGAAATTTCGGAACTGAAAAATTTGAATTTAAACTATATTTTTCGTTCATCTCTTTTTCGTTCATCTATTTTAATATAATTACTTAGAAACACTGCACAGTAAAGCAAATTACAAATAACTTTTCGTAACAATAAAAAAAGTTTTAAAAGAGTGAAATACGATATCAGTTCCAAAGTGAACATTTCGAAAAACTTTCTATTTCCATGACACGCTATAAATTACACTAAAAGCCTTGGTAACCGCACAAATCGTCAAGATTAAAGCAGCCTTAAAAGCGTAATAAACACACACTTTAATTTGTAATTAAGATGCAAAGGACAATGCAAAGGACATGCGGCATCGTAGGACCAGAGCTGCTAACAGCTACAAGTTGCTAACAACATTTGATGAGAAATCTATGATGCGGTCTGTGTACAACAAGTGTAGCTTATGTGATTCTGTGCTCTCGAGTGGCTACGACTGATATCATCGCATATTTGCAGAACTTTTCCAATTTGTTCAAATCAATGTTCGAGCAGTAGCCAAAGCACATTTCGATGGTTGCTGTCACAAAGCAAAGGACACAGACACAAAGTAGTCATTGTGACTGTGTGAGCGTGCGTGCGTGCATTAAGGACGACATAATATTGTGTGTGAAGATGCAGCAGCAGCGCAGCGGCAGCAGCACATTCACTTTGCGCACTTGACCATCGCACACATTGCGATGAGTTTTTGCCAAGTTCTGCGTCCTTCGAACATAGAAACGAACGAAAGAACGACCGACCAACCGACCGAACGTCCGAAGTACCGTCCGTAGTACTACGCGTCCATCAGTACAGTACTTAATTCAATGCTTTTCTCAAGATTGTCCTTCACAATTACTGCAACTTGTACTTGAGCATTTTCACATATCAGTCGCGTTGTCGTTTTCTCCATGTGTGTGTGAGTTTATGTTGTATGTGTTTGTATATAAATCTAATGTCTGTCTCTGCGTCTAATGGCATGAGCACGATTTTCACATTAGACAGCAGCGCATTATCCTTGCCTCGCATCGTTGAAACTTGTCTCCACAGTCCAAAGTCCTTTAAATTTCTGAATTCTCAAGTTTATCTATTTGAAAAGTTCTGCATATTATGTTTTTCGATCTTTGTATATCTGTGACATTACACATCACATCGACATGGGGTTGGAAGTCACCCGTTTTGATTTTAATGAAATTATGCAACTGATAAAAAATAACGTGAAATGCATTTATCACATTTTTTATTTTTCCGATTACTATATTCAGATATATCTATATATATAAAACTCTTGGTCCGTCCGTCTGTCAGTCTGTCGGTCTGTCTGTCTGTCTGTTTGTTCCAGCATCACGTCTAAACCGCTGAACCGATTTAACTGAAATTTTGCCACAGGATACTAAGGAGTCCGGAGGGTGTCATAGGCTATATATGGGCGGGATTGGACCTCCCATACAACCTAAACTTTCAAAACGACATAACTCAGCACATACACAATCTAAAAAGATGAAACGAAAAACTAAAATTCACCACACTAAAACTCACCACACTTAAAATTCACCATACTAAAACTCACCACACTAAAACTCACCACACCAAAATTCACAACACTAAAACTCACCACACTAAACTCACCACACTAAAAATTCGCCACACTAAAACTCACCACACTAAAACTCACCATACTAAAAACTCACCACACCGAAACTCACCACACTAAAACTCACCACACTGAAACTCACCGCACTAAAACTCACCACAATAAAACTCACCACACTAAAACTCACTACACTAAAAATTCACCACACTAAAACTCACCACACTAAAACTCACCACACCAAAACTCACCACACTAAAACACACCACACTAAAACTCACCACACTAAAAATTCAACACACTAAAACTTACCACATTAAATCTAACTACACTAAAACTTCTATGGGGAAGAATTTCACGGCGAAGATTTCTATTCTACTGTCTGAAAAGTTGTTTTGAGAAAAGTTGTTTTGGCGGAGAATTATATTCTACTGTCTGAAAAGTTGTTTTGAGAATAGTTGTTTTGGCGGAGAATTATTATTTAATTACTACATTTATAAAACCAATAAAAACTTCCACAGCAAAGCACGGGCCCCTGATATAAAAAATAATATTAATGTTTTTTTATATTAATAAAATCTATGAATTCACAAAATCTTGGCACGAGTCGTGCACGGGTCCAGCTAGTCTTATATATAAGTAACTGATTTTTAGATATTTGAGAGTTTTGAGAGAACTACAAAAAGTTCTGCATAAGAAAAACGACAAGTGTTAGGTAAAACTTTTATTCAAATAAATTATTTATAATATTAATAGATACGAATTTCGAGAAAAACTGAGTTTATAACAAAAAAAAAATTAAAAAATTTAAATCCCAATACCAATATTTAAAAATTCACAAAAAACCAATATGGATTATCTGTCTTAAAGTGTAATTTTTATATTTTTAAATTTTTTTAGATTTTTAAAACTAATAGCTGATATTTTTTAACGCTGATTTATAAAACGGTGTCGGGTATAATTATACCCTACACTAAGAGTGAAAGGGTATATTCAGTTTGGTACGCCGTTTGTAACACCCAGAAGGAAGCATCTCCGGTATGGAAAAGTATATATTTTCTTGATCAGCATGACCTCCTGAGTCGATTTAGCGATGTCCGTCTGTCTGTCTGTCCGTTTGTCTTTCTGTCTGTCTGTTGAAATCACGATTACAGAAAAAGTTGAAGAGCTAGAACAGTGAAACTTTAGATTTAGATTACTTACATATCTTAACAAGAAAATTATCATGATCGGTCTATTGTGACCTGAGAACTGACCACTTATGTTCAAATACCTCATATAAAATTTACATCTGCAAATCAATTTTTCTGTATACGTGCTTAGGTAAACTTTTTTGGTCAAATATATATTGACTTCATGCTCAAATACATGAAAATAATGGTTTCAGGCGAAACGACTTGTGATTCCAAAAAAAAAAAATCGAAATTCGGTACATCTACCCATTTGTAAATATGGGTATCAAATGAATGGAAATTCTTCAGCGATTGAGAGTTTGTATTTATTTTCAGGATTTGTATACCCTGGTGACCAATATACCACTTTGAATGGTACCCACACATATGTGTAGGGTATTTATAGTCGGCTTAGACCGACTATAATTTTGATAATCCTAACTATCATAATAACGCATACTATAAAATGTCCCTACTTTAAAATTTCCCATGTGATCTAACCTTCCCAACTGGTTTCTGTTTTATATTACTTTTTTTTCTATTATAATTTTTCTTTTCTTTTCTTTTCTTTTCTTTTCTTTTCTTTTCTTTTCTTTTCTTTTCTTTTCTTTTCTTTTCTTTTCTTTTCTTTTCTTTTCATTTCTGTTCTTTTCTGTTCTGTTCTTTTCTGTTCTTTTCTTTTCATTTTTTCTTGTTTCTTTTTTATTTTTATTTTTCTTTGTCTTTTTCCTGTTCTTTCTCTTTTTTAACTTTTCGATTTCTTTTTCTTTTATTTTTTTCCTTATTCTTTACTTTTAATTTCTTTACTTATAATTTCCCTCTTAGTTATTTCCTTTTAATTTTAATTTTAATATTACTTTTAATTTTTCTATTTGTTTATGTTTATGTTTTTGATTTTCTTTTTCTTTTTCTTTTTCTTTTTCTTTTTCTTTTTCTTTTTATTTTTCTTTTTCTTTTTCTTTTTCTTTTTGTTTTTCTTTTTCTTTTTCTTTTTCTTTTTCTTTTTCTTTTTCTTTTTCTTTTTTTTTTTTTCTTTTTCTTTTTCTTTTTTTTTCTTTTCTTTTTCTTTTTATTTTTATTTTTCTTTTTATTTTTTTTATTCTTTTCCTTTTTCCTTTTTCATTTTCTTTATTCTTTCTATTTCTGTCTTTCTGTCTTTATATCTTTTTCTTTTTTTCTTTTACCTCTTTCTTTAAAAATAAATAGATATGTTTCTTTTTGTTTTTATTTTTCTTTTTTCCCTTTCCTTTCCGGTTTTTCTCTTCTTTTTCCTGTTATATTTTTCTTTTTTTTTTTGCTATTATAAAATCTTTTCTTTTGTTTTTCCTTTTACTTTCCTGTTTTTTTTGATTTCCTTTTTCTTTCCTTTTTCCTTTTTCCTGTCTTTCTCTTTTCCCTTTTTCACTTCCTCTTGGTTTTCCTTATTCGTTTCATTTTTCTGTTTTTTTACGCTTCCTTTTTCTTTTTCTTTTCCTTTCCTTTTATTCTTCCTCTTCATTTTCCTTCTTATTTTCGTTTTTTTTTATTTTTCATTTGTTATTTTTAGCTTTCTTTTTATCCCCTATTATTGCGTCGAAAATACAGCTGCCTGCATTATTTATTTTTATTTTTGTGGTTTTCTTTGATGAATTCTCTGTGACGGCATCGCATAACATTTTAATGTGGTTTCATATTATTTGATCGTTGCAATAATTCTTCTTCATATTTTTCTGAGAATGTCCATTTTTTGTTAGCATCCTTTCGTGCCATTGAAATCTGTACTACGTAGTACTTTTCCATGCCCCAAACATTCACACATAACAAGGTCGCATTACTGACATAGTTTGTGCTATGCTTTATGTGCTGCTTCTTAGACAACGTCTTTTTATTTGACGATGTGTTTTACACGGAGAGAAATTGAAATTGACTTTTTTTTTAGTGCTATGTGAGGTATACATACAAAAAGGGAAGCAGTATAGATCAAAGATCTAGCGATCATGTCCATTGTTAGTACCAGAAAGGCTAGGTATACAAATAATCTAAGTTCTGAGCTTTATTCATTTGGTTTATTAGGTTATCCTGTAATCGCGATTTCTACAGACACATGGACAGACTGACATCGCTAAATCGACTGAATTTCAATATTTTTTTCTTACCGGCTATGTCGCTTTCTGGCTATTACAAATTGAATTAAGTGTAGGGTATAATTAAATACATTTCGAACTATTGTTATTTAAAATAAAATCACTTGTTTTCCATAGCTGTGATGCAAAGATTTAGTTAACAGCGAAAAAACAAAACTGAAAGATTTTGCTCTGTGTACTTTGCACCCACAACGTTACACAACTGCCCTAAGTCTTCAGAAAAATTCTTCTTCTAGAATTTCGTTTGCTCATTTTTGATTGTTGAACAAAAGTTTATGCACTAAACTTTTGTGTGCTCGATTTTCAACGAGCAGCTCTTTTTTGTGACTGACGGAAATGCGAAATTGCAATCGATAAATTAAAGTGAATTTTACTTAAACTATAAAGTCTTTTATGCATAATATTAACTAATATTTTTTTGAAGATTGTTTAAACTTCAGTTTTTATATTTATGTATACTATATAAATTATAACGTATAAATTATAAGTTATAACTTATAAATTATATACGCAACATATATTCTAATTGTGCTTAACTTTTGCAGTCTTACCAAATATATATATTTAAATCTATTAAAAAGACCTCTAAAACAATGCAGCCATTCATGCATTTTTTACTTTTTGTTCAGTACTCAATGCATTTTCCCACAAAATGTAAAACTTTTGTTTCTAAATTCTAAACCATTTCAGTTCAGACACTCGAATTAGTTGCGACAAATTTCATTCAACACTTCTCCAGTCATGCGCCAATCATTCGCCTCTGTTCCTGTCACTGTCCCAAATGGCAGCAGGGCTTTGGCTAAAACCATTCAAGCGCAATTCCCCGCACAATTTAATTCTATTATTTGTTCGTTGCAGCATTTCTTTGCATATATTCAAAGGACAAATTGAATAAGTTGGGCTTTGGTTGGGCAGAAAAATGGCATGATATAAATTAAAAACTTTTTGAAAATATAACAATTTTTAACAACTAAAATTTAATTCATTATTATTAGTTTAATATATAAAAAAAATGGTAAATACATATTAAGTTAACAATCAAAATATACTAAAAATTAACATTTTTCTTTTTAAATTACAAATAAATTGAACAACTAATAGAATTTTAAAATTTCCATTAATATTAAAATTTGCCTTAATAATTAAAAGAAAAATTTTCTTTAAAGTTTTTTTGTAAACTACTTTTGTAAATTGCTATAATTTTTATATTCTAAAAAGGGGCTGAAGTGATTTTATAATTTCGAAATTTTTTTTCTTAAAAACGTGATGTGATATTGAAAAACTGAGTATGCAGTTAAAATTAGCACCGCCAAATTATATAGAAATGATGTATGGTATGTTCAAAAGAAAATTTGAGTTGAGTAGTTTTATTTCGAGAAAGTTTTCAAAACTGCATAATAATACACAGCTGTCGCCTGATTTTGTCTATAATTTAGCACTTAATTTAAATTTGGTTTTTATACCCTACGCTAAGAGTGAAAGGGTATATTCAGTTTGTAACACCCTGAAAAAAGCATCTCCTGTATGGAAAAGTATATATATTCTTGATCAGCATGACATCTTGTCTGTCTGTCCGTCTGTCTGTTGAAATCACGAATACGGAAAAAGTAGAAGAGCTAGAGCAATGAAACTTTAGATTTAGATTCTTATGTCTGAACAAGAAAATTGGCATGATCGATCTATTGTGACCTGAGAACCGAACACTTATGTTCAAATACCTCATATAAAATTTAAATCTACAGATCAATTTTACTGTATACGTGCTTAGGTAAACTTTTTTGGTCAAATATATATTGACACATGCTGAAATACATGAAAATAATGTTTACCTGCGAAACGAGTTGTGGTTCCCAAAAAAAATTCGAAATTCGGTACATCTACCCATTTGTAAATATGGGTATCAAATGAATGGAAATTCTTCAGTGATTGAAAGTTTGTAGTTATTTTCAGGATTCATATACCCTGGTGATCTATATACCAATTTGAATGGTAACCACACATATGTGTAGGGTATTTATAGTCGTCTTAGACCGACTGTAATTTTGATAATCCTAACTATCATAATAACACCTCCTTTAAAATTTCCCATGTGATCTAATCTTCCCAACTGGTTGATATTGTTTTTTGTTATGTTCAAAGTTAAAAACTTTTTGAAATTATAACAATTCTGTAACTTTAATTAATATCTAATTAGATCAAGAATTTTGTAAATCAGAAATATATATTTTTATCTTTAAATATATATAATCAAAAATAAACGTTTGTGATGTTTAGTTACAAATATCTTGAAAACAAATTAGAATTTCGGAATTTCCTATTATATTAAAATTTATCTTAATATTTAAAAGAAAATTTACGTTTAAAGTTTTTTAGTAAACTCTTTTTGTAAAGTACTATAATTTTTATATTCTAGAAAGCAGCTGAAGTGATTTTATAATTTCCAAATTTTTTTCTTAAAAACGTGATGTGATATTGAAAAACTGAGTATGCAGTTATAATTAGCAACGTCAAATTATATAGAATTGATATATGGTATGTTTAATAGAAACATTATGTTGAGTAGTTTTATTTCGCATTGCTTGTTTCACCTCAAGTTTTGCTCAAGTCTTTACTTACTTAAAGCAAGTTTCCAAAACTGCATAATAATGCACAGCTGTTGCCTAACTTTGTCTATAATTTTGTACTTAATTTGAATTTAAATTTTGTGTTATGTTGACAACGAGAAAAATTTCTCAGATTTTGTCAGTCAAACTTTTACCGTATCAAAATGAAAAAAAAAATAATAAAAATAAACCCAACCTTGATGTTGTTTTGACTAAAAACTTTTGACATTGTTTAGTTCTTGTTGTCACAAGCGAGCAGTAACAAAATTCGCTGAAAATCGTGCCAAAACAACTAAAACATGCTGGTGTGGTCATAAAAAAAATAGCAACATAAAAATCAGTTTTACTATGTTTTACTTAAACTTTTTAGCTTTGAGTTTAATTTAATTTTGTGCATTTTTTGTTATTACATTTTTTTTTATACAAAATATAAAAGTTTTTATATAACTTACCATTGGATTTGACCCCATTTTGACATTTTTCGCCATGTCCATCATGTCGAGCGCTAGTCGTGCGATGCACTTGGCGTGATCCTCGCAATGGTCGGGCAACCCAGAAACGGCCATGTATTTGTCGCCTACAGTTTCGACCTGCAAATAGATTACAATAAAATGTAATCATTGAAATGTTCTTTAATATTTAATTGCAACTCTTAGCAGCAATTAAATCAATTTTTTTTGTTGTGCTGTCAATTCAAAGTTTTCATTTTAATGACAGCACGCAATAAAAGCTCAATTAAAAGATTATTTATATACTTTGATTTTTATGTATATCAACAATTGCAATTTGTGTTTTTGTAATTGCAGCAAATGAAATCAAACCATGTCCTTGTCTGGTGACCCAGTTTGGCGGGCACTCTTTTTTTATATTGTATGGCACGCGCCTGGAAATCAATAAAATCATTTTTCATTTTAACTGTGAACTGTGCGAGTGGTATAAATTATAGCTTTTTATTTAATTTTGATTTCTAGACAAGTTATTTGTTTATATAATACATTCTAGAACATTCTACGGATAACTAAATACAATTGTCTGGGCAGTATTGCCTAGGGAATATTTTTTGTCTTGGGATTGATACACCCAGAAAAAATTACTATATAAATAATAGTTTTTTACTATTAAAAAAAATCAATAGGATAAATTATTAATTTAATCGGAAAATACCATTAAATACTAGAAAATACCATGACATTGTCATTGAGTTTATATGTGAAGATTTATTTTTTGTATACTATTAAATCAATAATTGTCCTATTGACCAATTTTAAAGGGATTTCAGGGAATTTTTTTCTGGGTGTAGATTGTATTGAGAAGTTTTGTGACAGAGTAGACATTTTACGAGTTTTTTTAATGCAATTTTTCAAATAAAACATTTTGTGAACTCGGAACCGAATGTAATTATATGGGTGTAAAATGTATTTAAAATTATTTACCATAAAAAAAAAATTACACACACTCCGAAAAAAAATTCCAACCAATCCCATTAAAATTGGTCTATAGGAAAATTATTGATTTAATTGTATACAAAAAATAAATCTTTTCATATTGAGTTTCAATGGCAATGTCATGGCATTTTCTAGTATTTAATTGTATTTTTCGATTAAAATAAAAATTTATCCTATTGACTACTTTCAATAGTAAACAACTATTATTTATATAGTAATTTTTTCTGGGTGCAGTAAACTCTAAGGGCTAGTTTTTCAGTCAAATTTTAAAATATGTTGAACCAGATATAATTTCGACTATTGTCAACGTATCACAAATATTTCAAATGTCATATTAACTGACTATCGATGGTGTTTCTCTCTGTAAAATTCCATGACATTCAACCGTATTGACAACGAATTATAGATGTTTTATAAATGTGGAAATATTTACTCCTGCACTGAAAAACAGCACCTAAATCTTTTTAAAATTTAAAATTGTTTACACAGTTTTATGAAAAGATGTAACTTTTTCCCACGTAAAAGTAAATGAAACGCAGCATAATTCAGAGAAATGCGACAATATGTTAAAAAGTGACGAAATATTATTTGGAACATGAGTGCAATAAAATACATGAGTGCAAAAGAGATAAAAAAAGGCTTGTGAGCTCGCGTGATGTTTAGACATTTGTAGAAACTTCTAGAAATTCGCTTAGCGCTTGCATTATTATTTAACGAAAACAACACATTCTTCTGATGTGTAGAAGTTTGCGGAACCTTAAATAGTACAGCACTGACCGTCGCTTCTGAGGGTCGAATACATCTCAAGTACAAATAATGTTAGTAATTGTTAGAATTTATAGTTAGTAAAGCTATGATTTAAATTGAATTAATTAAATTAACACATAAGTCTGTTTTATTTTGTACACAATAAAGAAATATGTACTTATTTACTAGACTTCTACACAAAAGCATTTGCAACTTACTTCAAGACATTCATTTTATTTTAAGACATGTACTGTCGCCGACTCTATGCTTGAAAATCAAATGAATTCGTTGCTTACAACAACATAGCTAAAGTAGTGTCAAAACAAAACACAAACAAGACGTAGTTATAGTGAAGAGAGATATATTATGATATTAAAAAAATTAAAATACTGAACTGAACTGCTTGTGACATTGAGTACTCAATGCATTTTACATTTTTTTTTCATTCTTACTCTAAGGAATTTTCATTAATATTTAAATATATAAAATCATATAATATTTTATAATAGGTTTTTTTTATTTATAGAACAACAGCAGATTTTTTTTTATTGTTATTCGTCTTCTCACTCGTTACTCGTTGTGCTCACTCACTGTACTTGTTGAATTTTCAGCGACAGTAGTGTCATTTGGTTTTATTTTTCAAAACATTGAATATCTCAAAAAAAAAAATATGTCTTGACACTACTTGACTACTTGTGAAGTCGCTGTGAATTCGCTGTAGACTACTTGACTACTTGTGAAGTCGCTGTAGAGTTTTAACTATAATACTGTAGACTGCCATTACAAAATACACTCAAAACTGAAGAGTGCAGTAGTGTATATTTTGCAGAGGGAACTTTAAATACATTTGTGCAGATGTCTATTTTTTATTTGTCAAATTGTCAACATTTCAATTATTATACCCTACACTAAGAGTGAAATGGTATACTCAGTTTGGTACGCCGTTTATAACACCCATAAGGAAGCATCTCCGATATGGAAAAGTATATATATTCTTGATCAGCATGACCTCCTGAGTCGATTTAGCGATGTCCGTCTGTCTGTCCCTCTGTCTGTCTGTCCCTCTGTCTGTCTGTTGAAATCACGATTACAGAAAAAATAGAAAGCTAGAGCAATGAAACTTTAGATTTAGATTACCTATATATCTAAGCCGTCCGAACAAGAAAATTGGCATGATCGGTCTATTGTGACCTGAGAACCGACCACTTATGTTGAAATACCTCATATAAAATTTACATCTACAAATCAATTTTACTGTATACGTGCTTAGGAAAACTTTTTTTGGTCAAATATATATTGACATCATGCTTAAACACATGAAAATGATGTTTTCCTGCGAAACGAGTTGTGGTTCCCAAAAAAAAATTCGAAATTCGGTACACCTACCCATTTGTAAATATGGGTATCAAATGAATGGAAATTCTTCAGCGATGGAGAGTTTGTAGTTATTTTCAGGATTCGTATACCCTGGTGACCTATATACCAATTTGAATGGTAACCACACAAATGTGTAGGATATTTATAGTCGGCTTAGACCGACTATAATTTTAATAATCCTCATTCATACTAACACCTACTTTAAAATTTCCCATGTGATCTAACCTTCCCAACTGGTTTTTAAGTTTAAGTTGTTTTTAAATCTACTTCGCTGAAATAATAATTAATTTTGTATAAATTAAGATCCCTTGAAATCGGTTAAAATTGAATCGGCTATAATATGTAAACTAAGTCATTTTCCGATTTGTCGACACTTCAAGATTATCGAAACTGCAAAAAGACCTCGGTTTTCGAATTTTTTTTGCCATAAGTAATTGTTATAGTAAAAAAAAACTATTAATTGCATGGTATTTTTTTTAGAGTGTAGTGTAATAGGAAATAAGAAAATAGAAATTATTTGTACACCCATTAAATATTCTTAAAGTAATGCAAACTCACCTTGTAAATATTTGGATTGCGTTTGGAGTCAGTTAAGGCATCGAATACGGTATAGAGTTCATTTAGTATTTTCACAATTTTCATGGCGCCTTCCGGATCTGTATTGGCGGCACAATACTGGCCAAAGCCAACGATGCCCGAGAACATGAGCGTCACAGAGTCATAACTGTAAAAGAGAAAATTATTCATTTTATTCAAAATTAAATTATAATTATAATATAAGAAATAATATAAGAAATAATATAAAAAGTAATATAATAAATATAAAACATGTATAACATATAAAATAATATTATGGGACACGTTTGAGCGTTCGAACGAAGTCCGATCGAATTCTGCATTTCATATAAACAACGATTTTGAATTTCATATTAATAACGATTTTGAATTCGATGTCACAATACAAAAAATTGTTTTAAAAACGAATTCAAATCGTTCAAAGGAAAGCAAATAGATTAAATTCATTTGAACAATTCATTTTTGAACTGAGACAAAGATTGTTTGTTTACAAATTTCCATTTGAAATTCGTTCAGATTTCGATAAAAAGCTGGAACATGGCTCTATAAATTGTATTTGTAAATACAAAACTCACCAACTACAATTGAGGAGTTCATTTCCAAAACGTGCTATGTGAAACGAAGATAGGTTCAGTAAAACCTGAATATCTCTTACTCAATAGTAGAATTAAATAAAAACAAAAGTGTTTTCCACTCCTAATATTTTCGTTATCTCGTGTTGTATATTCACTTTTTTTAAATAATCATTTTTGGGCCGAATATTTGTACATAAAGACATTTTATTTTTAAGTGGATAGCACGTTTTAGAAATGAGCTCCTCAATTATTCAATAATTGATTGACAAAAATCTTTATCTATCGGACAAATTCTGTACAATGATGCCTATATGTTAAACAAAATGATAGACCAGCGAATAGCATTCAAAATTTTGATATTGATTGACAGTTTTGTTATAATATTCAAGTTAACCAACATGTTCGAAACAATCGAAGTCACTTTTAGTTCGAATATCGGAACGGAATTTATTTGAATACAAAAATATTTTTAAATGTAGAAATATCAAAAACATTTTTGAAATATCAAAGTGTAATTTAAGACTCATTTTGATAAATTTATATGCTTTGTCATTATAAATGGTATACAAAACTCACCGCTTGGGTGCCACCGGCCGCTGATGTCGCAGCTCATTGGCCACTGACTTTGGCAGCACCGAATAGAGTAACCTAAAAATAATATAGAATATTTAGAAAATAAAAAGATGTCAATTTTGCAACTGTTTTACCTGTCGGTCTTCTGCTTTTCACTCTCCAGATCGCGAAATGTTTGCTGTAATTTGTCCGTCAGCATTTCGAGATTTTTGGTCAGTTTATATTCGGCCTCAAATTTCTCTGACAGCAGCACAAGATCGCGTGTCGCATCGTGCAGTGGCACATCGGAGATGTACAGGCCTTTTCTGTAAAAACCACAAAACGTTATAAATTATTTAAAGAAAATTGTGATATTAAAAAAAAATATATTTAATTTTAATTTAATTGAAATTTTATTTTTATGCGGCTCAGATTGCAGCTGCTTAAATGCTACCCTAATAAATTCTGCAGATTATGCGAAAATTTATGACTTTATGTTGCTCAATGGTTTTATGCGTTCACGCGAAGGTTCTTCATGAAACAGAAACCAGTCTCAATGTAGAAATACATAAGAGTTTTGCAAATTTGCAAACAATTTTTATTACGTGCCCTATCCCAAGTATTAATATGTGGGGGTAGTAGCTTTTAATTCAATTTTGCAGCGCTATAAAATGTCGTTAATATCAAAACACATAAAATCTACAAATAGGTAGGAAATGGATTTGCTATCTGTTAGAGATGGGGTGTGGTATTCTGCAGTATCAATAAAATGTTGATATACAGAGATACTTTTGTGTGGGAAAATGTAATTTAAATTGTGTTTTTTTTTTCTTTTAATAATTTTTATTTAAAATTTATTCTTTGAATTTAATTTGAAGCATTTTGTGTTATTTGAAAAATACTATAAAATATATATTTTTGTATTAAAAATAAAATTTCTTCAAATTATGTGAAATGTAAATGTTGTACTAAAAGATTTTGAAGATTCGCAGGCAACTACAATTTTTAACGAGCTTTAATTTCATTTTTAGTTTAGAATTCATAAAAAAACTCACTTTAGAATTGTTGGGGATGCCTGGTCTCATTATAGAATTTTCGGAGAAGAATTATTTGTCGAATACTTGTCTCGGGGAAGTGTTTTGGAAAACGGTCTCGGAAAGAATTATACGGGGAAATATTTTTATCTGGTAATATTTTTGGGGAAGATCAGTTTTGAGAAGAATTGTTTAGGATACAAAATATGTGTTTTTGGAGGGAATGGACTGTCCATGGAAAAATTGTACGTAGAAGAATTGTACGGGAAATACCTGTCCGATGTAAAATTGTCCACGCTTCGGGAAAAAATTTTGTGGGGAAGAATTGTGCTTTGGTAAATTTTCTGTGAAGAATTAACGGGGGAAAAAATACTTCGGAGAAGAAGTATTTCTATGAAGAATTGTACAGGGAAGAATTGTAGCCGCGGTAGCTCAGTGGTTAGTGCGTTGGACTGCGAGCCGAAAGGTCCCCGGTTCAAGCCTGGACTGGGGCTAACAACATCTATTCATAGAAACATTTTTCTATACCGCGCTACCTCTCGTCAGTAAATGGCAAACCTACGAGAGTAAAACCATTGCCTATGAAAAGCTCTCACCCGCCGTTCGGATTCGGCAATAAACTGTAGGTCCCACCACTTTGAGTACAAATGTAACACGCACAGCTCAAATGGCGAGAGAGCTCGGCCGAAGTTCTATACAGGACTGTAGCGCCAAACTATTATTATTAGATATGTGTAGAATTTTCTGGGATGAATAGATAAAATATATGTGGGAAGAATTTTCCGGTGAACAATTTTTCATGTTTCAGGAAAAAGTATCTGGGAAAGAATTGGCCTTAGCTAGAATTATCTGTGAAGAATTGTCTGAAGATAAATCCCTCGGGAAAGAAGTATTTCGTTGTAGGTATGTTTTTTTTTTTGGGAGGAATGAACTGTCCGTCGAAAAATTTCCGAGGCAGAACTATCCATGCATTCGAAAAAATTATCTGGTTAAGAATTATCTCTAGGTAGTGTTTTCTGTGAAGAAGTGTCTCGGGAAAAATGCCTCGGGGAAGAATATGAAATATATGTGAATATTTTTTTGAGATGAATGCACAAACAATATCTCTAGGAACAATTAGTCAGGGATGAACTTTCCGGGGAACTTTTTCATAATATATGTGGGGAAGAATTGTCCTTATGTAGAATTTACTGTAAATAATTGTTTAGTAAAATATGTGTTCCTGGGAAGAATGTACTGTGCGGCGAATAATTGTACGGGGAAAATAACTGTTCGAGGCAAAATTGTACATGCTTCGGAAAAAAATATCTGGGAAAGAATTGTCCTTTGCTAAATTTATCTGTGAAGAATTGTCCGGGGAAGATATGTGTTGGGAAAGAAATATCTCTGTGAAAAACGGTTGGGTAAAAATTGTTGGGAAGAATTGCACTGATAAGAATTGTCCGACGATTAATTATCCGGGCAAAATATATATCGGATAAATTGTCTCTGGGAATAATTTTCTAGAAAAATAGATCCGGGATAGAGAAGAATTGTCTGCGAAAATGTCATGAGGAAGAGCGTTTCTGGAAAGAATGGTTTCGAGGATGAATTTTCTCGGAGGGCAAAAATTACCGGGAAAGAATTTTTTCGGGCACAAATTGTCTGCGTAAACATGATCTCTGGGAAGAATTGTTTGTGAAAGAATTAACTTGAGGAAGTAGTTTAGGCGAATGAATTTTCTAAATTTCCTGGGAAGAATTGTATGGGGAAAATAACTGTCCGAGGCAAAACAATTGTATGGGGAATATAACTGTCCGAGGCAAAAGAATTGTATGGGGAAAATAACTGTCCGAGGCAAAAATTTCCTGGGAAGAATTGTATGCGGAAAATAACTGTCCGAGGCAAAATGTCCATGCTTTGGAAAAAATTATCTGGGGAAGATTTGACCTTTGGTCAATTTTTCTGTGAAGAATTGTCTGGGAAAAAAGACCTCGGGGAAGAAGTATTTCTGGAAAGAATTGTCCGGGGAAGATATGTGTTGGGAAAGAAATATCTCTGTGAAAAACGGTTGGGGAAAATTGTCTTGAGGAGTTTTATTTTTTTTGTTTTTGGGAAAAACGTTTTTTCTGGAAGAATGGTCACGGCGACGGCTTGTCCGGGGGAAGAGTTGTCCGAGGACCAATATTCTTGGGAAGAATTGTACTGATTAGAATTGTCCGAGGAAATTCTTCCCAGTGACAATTTTTCCGATATATATTTTGCCCGGACATTGGGAAAAATTTTCAAAAAAAAATAGATCCGGGATAGAATTTTCTGGAAAGAGTTGTTTGCCAAAATGTCATGAGGAAGAGCGTTTCTGGAAAGAATGGTTTCGGGGACGAATTTTCTCGGGGCCGAATTGTCTGTGTAAGATTTATCTCTGGTAAGAATTGTTTGTGAAAGAATTAACTTCAGAAAGATGTTTATAGAATGAATTTTCTGACAAGAATTGCTCGACTCTCCTATAAACTACTTTAATAACATAAAGTTGTTTTTCAAAATTCTGATGCGAAGTTGAATAAAATAAATTTTTAATTATATTTAATGCTTTACAGTGTTTCATTATAATAGTGACTGCAAAAATGTAGTTTATGTGGTTTTTCTGCTGCCACTTCATGACAAATGACCTTGCTCATCCTGCTCCTTCTTCCGTTGTCCCTCGTTCCTGGCCCTCTCCCTAACCATTGCCAATCCTCTGATTGAACAATAAATTGCCATGCAAACGAATGACACTGACAGCAATTGTGAAAAGCGCGCGCTGTACAAATTGAACCGAACCAAAGAAAACACATTAATTTTGTCGCTCAACTCAAGTGACACATTGCGCATTTGACGTGAGAGAGTGAGAGAACCAACGCAAAAGGGAGACAAACAAAAGTAAAATAAGAAAAATCATAAAAGCAAAGAAAAAATATGTAAAAGATGTTCGCAAAATCCAAACACATGTTGTTTATGCTCAATAAAACTACTTTTATTTATATTAATGTCATGGAAATCAAAGAAAATGGTCAGCAGTAGAAAAGAAATATTTTATTTGGTAGTTCCTATTTATTATGCGGTAATTTACCTATGGGAAATAAAAATTTGCCATTATTTCCAACTTTTGCTAATATTTATGGCATTGAGTTGATTTAAATAACTTTTCGATAGTTTAAAGCAATAGAAATTGGGTATTACCATTTTGGAATAAGTTAAAAAGTCAAAGATAATTGCATTCCTATTCTTACCCTTATATTCATGACAGTTTTTAAAGATAACTTTTGCCGTGAATTATAAATACGGATTCTGTGTGGCTATATCCTGACCAAAACTAAAATATTTTTGTTTTTTTGCTATAACTCTTTATTTGTGCAAGATAAAATATTGAAATAAAGACAATAATTCTTTGTTTTCAAAGCACCTATCGATTGGCATCATTATTGAAAAAAAATTGCCAAACATTATTCTTGACAAAATGTTCAAATTCAAATAAATATTTTAAAATATTAATTCCAATCGATAGGTGCTTTAAAAACAAACAATTAACTCCATTACACTACAATTTTATCTTATACCAATAAAAAGTTATGGCAAAAAAACGTTAAGATTCGCCCTTTTAGCATGACAACAATTTAAATTTTTCTAAATCGCCCTTTCGGTTTTGTCTTTTGTGGTTAGAAATATTCAGAAAAATCACACACGATTTTGGCACAGTATACTTGAGGAAAAACTACATTCAATAATGTAAAAAAAAACACAAATGTCAAAAATTACACAATCATTCCTTTCTCCAAGTCTACTATTCTTCAAGTAGAATAGTCTTGAAGAGAATTCTCCTGAAGAAGATTTTGTCTACGGGAATATTGTATTCGGGAAATTTTCATTTTAGGAAAAGAATAATCTTAGTATCAAGGAAAAGAAATAATGTACAAATTCCATTATTTATTTACTATTCTCATAACGCAGTACTTAAAGTCAAATTCATAAAACCACCGATTTTAGAACCCTTCAAAGATGTGCACAACAAAAATCGACCATAAACATTTTATATAATATGTCACTTTTTTTTTTTTAATTTCAATATATTTTTCATATTACTGTTACTTACTTCGTCAAATCATCCAGATTCATGACACTCGGATAACATTGGAACAGTATGCGCTCCGATTCCGGAATGTACATCATTTGACCCTGCAATAAACCAAAATATTTATTAACGCAAAGCAATTTGTTCTAAAGTGCGATAATAATATAAAAAGAAAAATGTTTGGCTATAAAAACAAAATTGCCGGCAAAGCAGCAAAAGTCGATAAAATTTTAAGAATACTACGTGTATTTTAGGATAAAATTACGCGGTATTGCTATGGAAAATATATATGATATACATGTAAAATGATGTATGTAGCACGTGTAACAAATGTAAAAATCATTTAAGAGTTGTATGACAATGTTTAATACATATCAGGGTTGCAAAACTAATGCCTTCAAATCTATATATATAAAACTCTTGGTCCGTCTGTCAGTCTGTCGGTCAGTCTGTCTGTTTGTTCCAGCATCACGTCTAAACCGCTGAACCGATTTAACTGAAATTTTGCCACAGGATACTAAGGGGTCCGGAGGACTATATATGGACGGGATTGGACAAAGGGGCGTGGTACCTTCCATACAACCTAAACTTTCAAAACGACATAACTCAGCACATACACAATCTAAATCTAATGAAACAAAAAACTAAAATTCACCACACTAAAACTCACCACACTAAAACTCACCACATTAAAACTCACCACACCAAAACTCGCCAGACCAAAATTCACCACACTAAAACTCACCACACTAACTCAACACAATAAAGCTCACCACAATAAACATTCACCACACTAAAACTCACCACACTAAAACTCACCATACTAAAAGCTCACCACACCGAAACTCACCACACTAAAACTCACCACACTAAAACTCACCGCACTAAAACTCACCACAATAAAATACACCACACTAAAACTCACTACACTAAAAATTCACCACACTAAAACTCACCACACTAAAACTCACCACACCAAAATTCACCACACTAAAACACACTACACTGAAACTCACCACACTAAAAATTCAACACACTAAAACTCACTTTCAAAACGACATAACTCAGCACATACACAATCTAAATCTAATGAAACAAAAAACTAAAATTCACCACACTAAAACTCACCACACTAAAACTCACCACATTAAAACTCACCACACCAAAACTCGCCAGACCAAAATTCACCACACTAAAACTCACCACACTAACTCAACACAATAAAGCTCACCACAATAAACATTCACCACACTAAAACTCACCACACTAAAACTCACCATACTAAAAGCTCACCACACCGAAACTCACCACACTAAAACTCACCACACTAAAACTCACCGCACTAAAACTCACCACAATAAAATACACCACACTAAAACTCACTACACTAAAAATTCACCACACTAAAACTCACCACACTAAAACTCACCACACCAAAATTCACCACACTAAAACACACTACACTGAAACTCACCACACTAAAAATTCAACACACTAAAACTCACCACATTAAAACTAACTACTCCAAAACTTCTTCTGGGAAAAACTCTACGGGGAAGAATTCTACCGGGAAGAATTCTACGGTAAAGCGTTCTATGGGGAAGAATTTTACGACGAAGATTTCTACTGGGAAGAATTCTACGGCGAAATATTCTACTGTCTGAATTGTCTTTGAGAAAAGTTGTTTTGGCGGAGAATTATTATTTGGTTACTACATTTATAAAACCAATAAGAACTTCCACAGCGAATCACGGGCCCCTGAAAAATAATAATAATGTTTTTTTATATTAATAAAATCGCTTTATATCTATTAATTCACAAAATCTTGGCACGTGTCGTGCACGGGTCCAGCTAGTTCATTATAAATTATTTCAAATTCAATATGTAGTAAATAGTTCTAGGTGAAATTACCCATTTGTGGTATGGCTATGAAATAGGGTATTCCATGTTCTTTTTTTTATATTTCTAACGTATTTTTATTGCATAAATTGATTCGCTTTCCCATTTTACCCACATATAATTCGTATACACAAATTTAAAAATAATATTTTTGTATTTGTGTGATCATTTATAATAAATGGTTGATCTCTGTAAAAATGTTTAGTTACTGTGGGATTTATTTTATTACTCTGAACATTTCTAAATGCTGTGAAAAGAGTATACTACAGAATTTCAAGGTGAAAATGTGAAATATGCAATGAGGTATTTTATTTTTATTGATTTTTATTGAAAACTATTACAATTTTAAAACTGTTTATGTCATGGGATTACAACATGCAACCCTTCGCAAGTGCCGTTTGAAATTGGTACTTGGTGGCCAATATAATCTGGCAAAAATAATATTGTACCATCGCAGCAGTTGGTAACATCATTAAAATGTCACGTTAAATTTTATGAAGATGTCTACCAGAACAAAAATAAATAAAAACCCACAAAATCAACACACATATGAAAGTAATATGAAATTTAACGTCAGAATATGAAAATGATATTGGGAGTTTCTGTTAAAAATAACATTGATGAGATTATAGTATTTGTTATTTTTATTGCCATTATTGTATAAGCATTTAATGCGCATAAACTGTATTTTTATTTCATTTTTTTTTATTTATTTTATTGAAACCCACATCAACGCAAATCAGTTTAACGATTTATCGTAAAAAAACGATTTTAATTTCAATGATGAAACGATTATCTGGGTGAATGACTGAATTTTGGGTGTGGTATTTAACATTTTGAGGGTGACATAAAGCTCTATAAAATAAAATCAATATTGAATTGTGTAATTTTCAGTAATTTCATTAAAATTGTTGTTAATAAAAATAAATTATGTATTCAAATTTTAAGTGAATATGTTTGTTTAAAATGCAAAATAACTATAGAGCGTGTTGAGTTAGACTTAATTTGAAAACTAAATATAATCATAATTATTTGAATTCTATAAATTTACGAAACCCGTAACTAATTTTTCAAAAATTCTTACAAAATCAATTGTGTTTCTTCTATTTATAAAACAATAAAGCTATATCGAGTGTCATTTCTTGTATGGTATCGATGGCATATATTTGTTATTATTCATAGATTTTTTTTCGTATTGAAAGATCTCACCTTTAGCCTCAAATATCGCTCATGTTTTCCCATCGCACCCTGTCGCGTCTGCAGCACATAGATGGTGTTGATGTGCGCCAGCACATTATCGAATGTCAGCTGTAGGTGGGGTCTAATGGCCTCGAGCACCTCCAGTAATGAGCAATTTTCATCGGCCACTCTAATAAATAGTAAATGAACGGAAAACAATAGATAGTGTTTAAAATAACATTTTTCATAAAGCATTTAATGTATTGCTATGGGTAGTAAAGGGTAGAGCGACAGGGACAGCAAACGACACCATATTTTTTGCCGCTCTTTTGACATTTCTCTTCAGTAAGGTTTGTCATTTCATGATGGAAAGATATACGAATTCGAATTTCGGTAGTAAATTTTAATAATTTCCACTCGTTGTTGGCTCGTATATCTTTTCATCATGAAATGGTAAACCTTACTGAAGAGAAATGTCAAAAGAGCGGCAAGAAATATGGCGTCGTTTACTGTCCCTGTCGCTCTACTTTTGTAGCGTCCCTATTGAAAAACCCTTGAAAAAACTTTTGTAGCGCTCTTATTGAAAAATCCTTTAGATATGAATAAACAAATAAAAGCAATTACCTTGGTATGACCCTAGAGACGGATTTGCCGGCCTGCACTATTTTCATCTGTCGATCAAACATTAAGTGAAATGGAAACACTTTACAAAATGTTGCGGGAGAAATGAGTGGCACTGAAAATATAGAGAAAATTTATAAAAGTTATAAAGAAGATATATTTTCAAATATTTTAATAACTAATTTTAATATTAAGGTTTATTTGTTACTAACATTATCCTGTATAACTAAGAATATAAGGTTGTCTTTTCAAAACAATTCTATACACTTTTGTAATTATTTATTCAAAAGGCAGTGTCTAAAACCGCTTTATGTAATTGAAAAAAATTATAAATTCAGCAGAGTCAAGAAACTATATTGAAATATTCAATATCATATTTACATTGCAATACTTTAAAAAGGTAATTATAAAAAGGTAATAAAAGAACAATGGTGATGCAAGCTGTGCGTGTTATATTTGTACTCAAAGTGGTGGGACCTACAGTTTATTGCCGAATCCGAACGGCGGGTGAGAGCTTTTCATAGGCAATGGTTTTACTCTCGTAGGTTTGCCATTTACTGACGAGAGGTAGCGCGGTATAGAAAAATGTTTCTATGGAAAGATGTTGTTAGCCCCAGTCCAGGCTTGAACCGGGGACCTTTCGGCTCGCAGTCCAACGCACTAACCACTGAGCTACCGCGGCTATGTAGGACTAAATATAAACCTCGCAAAAACCACCATGGTACCCTTTACAAGAAGAAGAAACCATAATATTAGACCAATACACTAGACAGCCAACTTCTATGGAAGCAACAAGAAAAAGAAGTCATAATAAAAGCCACACGGGCAATTATGATAAGTAGGTCCATTGCAGGCAAAAGTTGGGGATGCACACCCAAAATAATGCGATGGATGTATACAATGATGGTCCGACCTATTATTATGTATGGAATAGTGGTATGGGCAAAAAGACTAAGTCTTCGGACAACACAGAAATCTCTAGAGAAAGTTCAACGGCTAGCTTGTTCTTGTATAACAGGAGCCATGAGAACATGTCCCACTGCGGCAATGGAAGTACTCCTTGAATTTGCACCATTACACCTGTTCCTGCAGGGAGTGGCAAGAGGAGCACTCCACCGCATAACAAACGATGGTATTGGAAATGGAGGACGTATGGAGCCCGGAAAAGCGTGTCTTCTGACCCGACTGTTTCCCACGAGATTCAACTTCGTAAAAAACTTCAAGACGAAACGCAGTAACAAAAATATATGGAAAAACATATCTGACACATATGATATACACAAGAATATGATCACGTGGTACACGGATGGATCACTAACAGATGAAGGAACCGGAGCAGGGGTATATGGGCCTAGAACCAAATACTTCGAAGCCATGGGGAAATACACTAGTATCTTTCAAGCGGAAATATACGCTATAGATAGATGCATCCAGTTCAATCTGGATAGGCATTATAGCAATAAAAATATAGCAATCCTGTCGGACAGCCAGGCAGCCATAATGGCATTAGAATCTTACGAGATCAATTCAGAACTAGTATGGGAATGTCTAGGTAAAATAAATTAACTAGGTATGAATAATAGTGTCACCATACTCTGGGTCCCTGGCCACAGAGGAATAGAAGGCAATGAAGAAGCTGGCAAACTTGCACGGAAAGGAGCCGCCACAAAGCTAATAGGACCCGAACCTTTTTGTGGAATCGGTGACAGTGTTGTAAAAAAGTTTTTACGTGAAGAACTACTTAACACCAGAGAACCCTTATGGTTGGGGCAGGGTAAAATGCGTCAATCAAAGAAATTCATTGGGTCCTATGACTTAAGAAGATTTAAAGAATACATTAAGCTATCGAAGAAAAACCTGAGAATTCTAACAGGACTTCTTACAGGTCATTGTCGGCTTGCTAAACATCTAACTAGGATGGGTATACAAACTGACAGTACATGTAGATTCTGTCTAGAAGACGATGAAGATCCAGAACACATTTTAGAAACGTGTCCAGCGCTAATGCGTACAAGAATGCAAATACTTGGGAATCGACAACCAAGTCCAAACGATATTAGAAAGATGAACGCTAACCATATAATCAGGTTTTTAACTGAGATAGGCTTGACGGACATCTTATAGATGTCTGTTTTTTTAAGAACTTAAAGTTTTTATGGTGCATCTAAAGTAGCATTAAAATCTAACTATTCGGGAACTGTTAGACAATCTGTTGCTTTAAACACATCCAGATGAACACCTTAATTTACTCTAAATAATCATAAATCATAGAATTTTTTTCCCAATGAAAATTTACAATTTATAAATTAAAGTTTACTGTTTCGAAACAAAGTTATACCTTTTAGAATTTAGCCCAGTTTTAACTAAATACAATAGTATCATCCTGCATCGATGATAATGATATAAATACCCCTAAGTAACACTCAAAACATACAATATGGCACTTAAAACCTATAAAACCTGTCAACTACTTCAATTAAAAATAAAATAAAAATCTTCAAAATCTCTTCTTAATACCACTCACCATCGCACAGAAACTCCAACTCATCTGGTGGCTCCTTCGCATCCTCGACGCACATCGTCTGCGTCGTTTTTCCCGCCACGTTTATCTCGCGTATGAGGAACTGCACGTGATCCGAGCGGTCGATGTCGTCGCTCTTGTTCTTCAGCAGGCGCAAGCATTTCTGTTTCTCCTCTGCGTCGCAAACGTCGAAGCTGTCGGCGGCGGCGGCATTTGCAGCACCGGCAGCTGGTGTCTTGCGGAGACTGAAAGGACATGTGCTATGTGATTGTTGTTCTGTGAGTTGCAAAGAAAGAAGAGAGAACAAAAAAAAAATACAAAACATAATTTTTATTGTTGCGTTTTATTACTGAGCAACAACTGACCCTGATTTTTGCAATTAGAGCTGCTGGCACTGCTACTTGTGGCTGTCGTCGTCATCGTTGTTGGTGCTGCGCCATTCGCCAGGACATCGTCCAGTGCAACATATTGTTGTTGTTGCTCGCATTGATGTGTTGTAGTTTCCAACTCTGCTTTTTTTATTTGTTCGTTGTTGTTATTGTTGTTGTTAACATTGTCGTTATTGCTGTTGTGATTGTTGTTCTCCTCGGCGACAGCCGTTGATGCTTCGTCCGTCGTATTGCTGACATTAAGTGATTGTTGTTGTTGCTGCTGCTGCAGCTGTTGTGGTTGTTGTACAAATGCCTCCTCTTTATCCTGCTCATCGATTGGGTCGCCTTTTCTTTTCACAATCTCGATCTCGACCTCAACGCCATGGAGTTTGGAGGCGACCGCCTAAAGTAGGGAAAATTTATTATTTAAATGGTAAATTTGGAAAAATTAAAATTAATTTTAGAAAGTTCAAAAGCACTAAGCAAACCGCATAAAACCAAAACGAAAAAAAAAAACAAAAAAAATCAAAGGCAAAAACGTAAAATTTCAGATATAAAAAAGCCAAATGGAAAAATTCAAAAACAAAAGGAAAAGTAAAACAAAACAAATGCAAAACACAAAAACAAATCAAAATCAAACGCAAAAAAATAATCAAAAGAAAAAATAAAACCAAAGACACAAAATCAAAAGAAAAAAAAGAAAACTAAGTAAATAAAAAATAAACAGAAAAAAATCAAAAGTAAAAACAAAGTCAAACGAAAACGGAAAATCCGAAAACCACAAAAAAGAAAAAATAAGTGTTAAAACCAAAAATAAAAACAAAAAGACAAAGAAAAAAACGAAAGTAAAAGCAAAACAAAACAAAAACAACACAAAAAACAAATTAAAATCAAACGCAAAAATATAATCTATAGAAAAAATAAAACCAAAGACACAAAATCAAAAGAAAAAAAATATAAATAAATTAAAAATAAACACAAAAAATCAAAAGTTTAAACCAAATGAAATGAAAATGCAAAAACAAAAAACTACAAAAAAGAAAAATTAAAAGTTAAAACCAAAAATAAAAACAAAAACACAAGATCAAATGCAAAAAAAAGTTATAATTCAATTAAAAAACAAAAGCAATAAAAAACAAAACAGCAAAACAAAAACAAAATAAAAGCGAAAATAAAACAAAAGACGCGAAATCAAAAGAAAAACAAAATATAAAAAGAGTAAATCCAAAAATAAACACAAAAAAAAATTAAACGAATAGTAAAAACAAAATCAAATGAAGAAGCAAAAACAGAAAAAAGCAAAGAAGAAAAAATACAAGCAGAAACACAATAGAAAAAGCAAAAAGAAAAAATATAACAATCAAAAGAAAAACAAAATAACAAAAGCAAAAACAAGATCACAAGCGAAAGTAAAACCAAAGAAACAAAATCAAAAGAAAAATAAGATGTAAAATGAGTAAATACAATAAATAAACACAAAAATAAAGTAAAAACAAAATCTAACGCAAAAGATGAAAAATTAAAATTAAAAACCGAGAACTGCAGAAAACGGAAGAAAAAAAAAACACAAAATAAAAATCAAAAAAAAAAAAGAAAACAATAAACGCAAAAATAAAAACAAAATGAAGAGTGAAATTAAACCAAATACGAAAAAATCAAAAGAAAAACAAAATAATATAAAACAAAAGTAAATCCGAAAAATAAACACAACAAAATTAAAAGAAAACTAAAAACAAAGTTAAACGAAAAGAGAAATAAAAACAAAATCAAAAATAAAAATAAAAACATAAAATAAAAAAAATAAACACAACAAAATCAAAAAAAAAAATGAAAACAAAAACAAAATCGAACGAAAAGCAAAATCACAAAAATAGAAACAAAATAGAAAACCGCAAAGAGAAATAAAAACAAAATCCAAAATAAAAATAAAAACAAGAAATAAAAAGCAAAAAGACGACAATAAAAGCACAAATACAAAAACGACAGAAGCAAAAACTAAGCCAATTTAAAAACCAAAAGCTAAAGGAATAATCAAAAACAAAAATTTGATGATAAACGCAATAACTAAAATAGATGCAAAAACTAGAAGTAAAAAGTAAAAACTATATATAAAAAAATAAAAAATAAAAAAAATTACAGAAGACAATAACAAAACAAAAAAAAAAAAATCAAGCTTAATTTCGATAAAGAATGGCATACATTTTAAATATTTGTTTATATAAATCATATATTATTTGTTTATTACACGTTTCTGTTATTCAGAGTACATAATTCAAATATATCAATACAAAATACAGAAAAACTCCGATGCGATCAAAAATGTAACAAATGTTAGAAATATAAATTTCTAAAACATAATTTCTACAACATAAGTAGTGACAAAGAAAATTATGCATATTAAAAATACAATTAAATCAAAATTTTATAAAAAATTTAATATAAACAATAAATATTGAAAACATAAAGAATATACATCAATTAAACTACACACAGATAAACGAACAGAATATTCGCAATTCATAAGAGAACTTTTAATAAAAATATTTTTCGCCCTTATAATTGGCAATAATTCACAGGAGCATTCAACAGGATATTTGCGCACGCCACACACAGTACCTACTACAAATACCAATACACAGATTTACACACACACACACACACATACCTTCACAATGCCAATAACGATGTGCTCCAGGCCCGGCCGCTCCGAATAGTAGTGCAACAGCAGCTGTCCGTCCTTCTCGGTGCAACGAAAGGATGGGGCCCGCATGCCCGGGTACAGGGTGCCCAAGTGGTCATGCAGCGCATCCAGATTCTAGTGATTCAAACGCAATGAGTTTCATTTCATTTCAGTCACATCAAGGTACGACAAAATATATTTGTTGCACGTTGACATTATTCAACGAAATTCAATTCAATTGCGATGCGATGGCAGCAAAATTCAATTTTATTTCCATTATGATGAAAAGTAACATGTTGCATGTGATGAGTGAGTGAAAAGAATAAAAAAGAAAGAAATAGATATATTAAAAACAGGAGAAAAAAAATAGCATAAAATTGAAAATAAATTGAATGTGAAAATCAAAAATTGTCACAGTTTTGCTGTGAAATGCATTTGCAGTAAATGTGACAAAGAAATGAAGGCAACGAAGTGATAGTGAGCCTGAGGTTTAATATATATCAAATATTATTAAATGATTGATTGACACAATTTTATAGTAGAATTTTTGTTTAGTCTGTTTAAATTTGTAAAATAAATGAATTTTAATCTTATTAGTATTGTGTTCAAGAGAACTAATTAAAGTCGCGCATATGCAAGTTGGAACCCCGCATAAAAGTCATTGTGTAGAATACATTTTTTGTAATTAATAAAAAGTATTTTTATGCATTTTTACAAAAGCTTATAAAATATAGGGTTTTTCAATAAGAGCTACAAAAGTTTTTTTCAAGGGTTTGGAATTTTATGTAAACATAATATCGTCACTGTCATGCCAAAGGGGCGAATGTGCATTTTTAAAAATGTTGGGAAATCAAATTTTGAAGTTTGAAGTGCTTTAAAAATTAGAAAAATTTAGTTTTCGTTCAATTTTTCTGTTATTTTGGTTTATTCATGAATTATTATAACGTATATAAAATATCTTTTGATTTGGACAACATACTGAATTATAAATACAAATTTTGTGAGGCTATATCCTGACCAAAACGCAAATATTTTTGTTTTTTATGCTATAACTTTTTATTAGCTCAAAATAAAATAGTTATGTAAAGGAATTAATTGTTTGTTTTTAAAACGTCTATCTATTGGCATCATTATTAAAAATATTTTGCCGAACATTAATTTGCCATTTGTTATTCACAGGAAATTTTTTTGGCAAATTTAAATAATGATGCCAATCGATAGGTGCTTTAAAAACAGACAATTAATACCTTTAAACTACTATTTTATCTAGCATGAATAAAAAGTTATAGCAAAAAAATGATGAAATTGCAAAAATTGAAAATCTTGTCATGCCAAAAGAGCGAATCTTTCCTTTTTCGCCATAACTATTTATTGGTATGAGATAAAATAGTGGTGTTAAGGCATTTATTGTTTGTTTTAAAAGCACCTATCAACCTGCATCATTAATTAAAATTATTTTGCCAAACATTTTTTCCTGTAAATAACAAATCGCAAATTAATGTTTGACAAAATATTTTTAAATAATGATGCAGATCAATAGGTGCTTTAAAAACAAACAATAAATGCCTTTACATCACTATTTTATCTCGTACCAATAAAAAGTTATGGCAAAAAGGGAAGATTCGCCCTTTTGGCATGACAAGATTTTCAATTTTTCAAATTCACCCTTTTGGTTTTGACTTTTGTGGCTAGAAATAGCCAACAAAACGACACGCGATTTTAGCACAGTATACTTGAGGAAAAACTACATTCAAAAATGTAAAAAAAACGCAAATGTTAAAAATTGCACATTCGCCCCTTTGGCGATATATAATTGACTGATAAATCATTTGTAAACAGGGTTGTATTGAGACTTGAACAGTGTTGTAACGTGCTCCGACTTACATTATAATATCCCGGAAACATTTTTATGTTGCCCCTTAAAATGGAGTATGTAATGGAGTATGTTCTAATGGAAACATAATAAAGGGTTTTTCAATAAGAGTGCTACAAATGTTTTTTTCATGGGTTTTTTAACAGGGAAGCTACAAAAATAGAGCGACAGGGACAGCAAACGACGCCATATTTCTTGCCGCCCTTTTGACATTTCTCTTCAGTAAGGTTTGCCATTTTATGATAGAAAGATATACGAGCCAAGAACGAGTAGAAATTATTAAAATTTACTACCGAAATTCGAATATTTTCTATCATGAAATGGCAAACTTTACTGAAGAGAAATGTCAAAAGAGCGGCAATAAATATAGCGTCGTTTGCTGTCTCTGTCGCTCTACTTTTGTAGCGTCCCTGTTAAAAAACCCTTGAAAAAAACATTTGTAGCACTCTTATTGAAAAACCCTTTATGATTCAAGTTAAATTTTTCTTGGAATATTTACTCACAAAATTTACTAAAAAATATTTTCTAGTTCAGATTAAACATTTCTTTTATTATATAGAATAGAGAAAAAATGTTATTCTCCTTTGCAGCTCTTATCTTTTAAATACTACAAAAAGGTAGTATGTAAAAATATAAAATTTTACTTTAAATTAACATTTTTTTTTTGATTTTTCTTCAAATATATTTCTTTTAAAATACTAAATAATTCATGGACATTAGAGCATTATGGTTTATATATTTGCAAAAACATTAAATAATTTAGAAACATTTGAAAACTCACAAATTTCCTACGATAAATAATAAAAATTTAAACGAGCATGTTGCTCATACGTCATGTAGTCACATAAGCAATTTACATAGAGGTAAAAAAATCTCTTATTTTTATTTTAATTACACTATATAACATATTTTGTACATCAATTCTATATAATTCGCCGGTGATGGTTTTGACTATATGCGCAGTTTTTCTTTCCTTTACAATCGTTATTGAATGCGGTTCTCAGCCAATACTAAGAATAAAATATAGCACTGTTAGAAAACATGTTTTCAAAAAACTTTAAATGCAGTTTTTATTTTAATTGTCAAAACTAATTTTAATATACCATTTTATATGCCAATACGTTTTGTAAGATAATTGCTACATTTAGGATCTTATAATAAACAGAAAAAAATAAACCACTGTAAAAAATTTAGTAATTCCTTTAGTTAGTTTAAACCATGTCCTACATAATATAAAACGTTTTTTTATATATCATTAGATCCAAATTACTAATATAATCAGCCAAAAATAGTCTAAAAATATCAAAATTTTCGAATTAAGATTTAAATATCTTAAAAATTTAGCGGAATATTAGTATTTGTTGGTATATTTTAAATAGTTTTGACAATTGATGGAAAACTTGCATTTCTAGATTTTAAAAAAACTAGCTCGTTAAAGGTCTGTATTTTTTTTATTCTAAAAACTGTCTGAAAGAACACAAAAAGTTCGATAGAAATTTTCTTTAAAACATTACATAATATAAATAAACTGAGCATGCAGTCAAAATCAGCAACAAAGGGCTATATAGAATTAATATATATAGGATGTCCGTGGCATTTTTTCTTCTTTTATCAATTAAAAAATTTAAAATGAAACACCGAAAAAAAACTCACTTGTAGAAAATCACGCGGCGTTGCTCCCAATACTTGCAGTATTTTGTCATAACCCGAATCTTGGCAAAATTCAAAAAACGTTTTGCCAAACAGCTCCAATATATCGTCCGCGGGTATATCTGAAAATTACCAAGTACATTTAATATGCAGCACCCAAATACATACACCCAGAAAAAATACTATATAAATAATAGTTTTTTACTATTAAAAATAGTCAATAGGATAAATTATTATTTTAATCGGAAAATACCATTAAATACTAGAAAATACCATGACATTGCCATTCAGTTTATATGAAAAGATTTATTTTTTGTATACTATTAAATCAATAATTGTCCTATTGACCAATTTTAATGGGATTTGAGGGAAATTTTTTCTGGGTGTACCAAACTGAGTTTGTCTTACTTAATATTTCCACAGCGGCGCCGATGAGATTGTATGTGATTTCATCATCGTAAATTTGACGCACCAGAAATTGTCCCTCCATGCTGACCATGGCTTTTTTTCTGAAAAAAGGAAAAAAAAAATATGAAAATTAATTCAAATTTTATTTAATTAAACCATTAAATACAATAAATATTATTATAGATTTTATTATATTTTATATATTTCTCAAAAAATATTTAATAATAACAAATTATTATTATTAATTTATTTGTTATAACTTTAAATGGTTAAGTAAAATATTTTAGTATCAAACGTTTTTTTTTTAGTACTCAATAATATTTTACTACTAAAATATTTTTAAATTAAATATAAAGTACTAAATTTAAAATTGAATTTAAAAAAATTTAAATATAAAATTAAGTACTTAAAGAAAAAAAAATTGTACAAACAAATATTTTAGTACTAAAAAATATTTTAGTACTAAATAATATTTTGGTCTTAAAAAATATTTTAGTACTAAAAAATAAATAAATAATAAATAAGTAATAAATTTTTATAATTTAGTACTCAAAAATATTTAAGTACTAAAAAAATAATTTAATACTAAATATTTACTACTTTATTTTAGTATTCAATTTTGAGTAATTTTGTTTAGTACTTAATTTTCAGTAATTTATTTGAATACTAAATTTTGAGTATTTTATTTTACTACTATATTTTTAATATATTAAATTAGTTTTAAATGTTGAGTACTTTATTTTCTTTTATGTTTTCTAATTTTTGTTAATATGTAATAATATAGTACAATTAATTTTAGTTCTATATTTTGAGTACTCTATTTATGTACTGCAATATTAGTACTTTGTTTTAATATAACAATATTAGTACTTTAATTAAGTACAAATTTAACACGAAAAGATTAAATGGTGAGAGAGCTAGTCTTAAGTTCTATAGGACTTTTACGCCAAACTATTAATATTTTAAAAAAATGGTTTTCAGTACTTTATTTTGTACTAAATTGTTCGTACTATATTTTGGTACTCACTTTTGAGTACTTTATTTTACTATTACATTTAGTATTGTTTTGTATGTATTAAATTTTTAATACTAAATTATTAGTACTTAGTTTGTAGTACTAAATTTGGAAGTACTACATTTTTAGAACTATATTTTTAATACTACATTTTTAGTGATAAATTTTTAGAACTATATTTTTAATACTACATTTTTAGTATTTAATTTTTAGTAATAAATATTTGAAACAAGACATTAAATACTTAATTTTTAGTACTAAATTTTTAGTACTAAATTTTTAGTACTAAATTTTTAGTACTAAATTTTTAGTACTAAATTTTTAGTACTAAATTTATTATACTAAATTTTTTTTGTATTTGTTAAATTTATAGTACTAAATATTAGTACTAAATTTTTCGTACGACATTTTTAGTACTAAATTTTGAGTACTAAATTTTTCGTACGACATTTTTAGCACTAAATTTTTGGTACTACATTTTTAGTACTAAATTTTTAGTACTAAATTTTAAGTACAAAAATTTTAGTAATTAATTTGTAATTCAAACTTTGTACTAAATATATAGTAATTAATTTATAATTCAAACTTTTTATTAATTTGTAGTATTTAATTTATAATATTCAAATTTTTGTACTGTATTTTCTCTATAATTCAAATTATAATTCAACATGTTTTAAATTTTTTGTACTAAATTTTTAATATTTCATTTTAAATATTAAATTTTTTGTACTGAATTTTCAATACTAAATTTTCAGTATTTATTTAAGTTATTAATTATATGTTAATTTAGTAGTTTACATATACAAAAAATAAAAAAAATTATAAAAAGATATTGGATGCTCCGCAGCCTTACATTTAATTAAAATTCGTTGAACTTGCGGCTAGTCATGATGTGTCAGCACTTGCCTAAGAACTACATATAAACTTAACATGAAAATAAAAATAAAACTCGTAAAAAAGTGGAGAAAACTTTTTCAATTAACCTGTTAAAATGATAGCAACAAATCGCGAACACTCCATTTCAAACACACAAATACTAAAGAAATACATAAAACTAATACAAAATAAGAGGATGAAAAAAAAAAAAACAAATCAAGCCAAGTGTCGCAAAGTTTGGCACCACGTAGAAATTAACAAAATCAATCATGATTTTCGTCGTTACACGTAAACATGGGGAATTCTTTGGAGGAGGCATGGGTCGAATTGTGTAGCTGTGTGTGATATTGGTTTTGATTTCATTCTCTTTGTTTTACTTTTCTATATTTTATTCTGCTTTGAACCATTAGACGCAACAATAAAAAAAAACACAACAACAAAATTACTATGCGCCAGTTAACAAAGTGTTTTTGCCATAAACTTTATGCGCTACATTTCCATTTTTATGCTGCGATTCGATTTGATTTGAACTTTTGCATTTCGTAGCGCCAATGAGCCACGAAATTCAAGTTGAGTTGCTGGCGTTTACGCACAGCTAAATTCAATTTAAAAACACACAAAATTGTGAAGTTGTTTACACGTTTTTCTATTAACTTTTCGACGATAATTCAATCATAATACGTTGAATTTTTATAGATCATGCAGAAAACTTATTTATTAAATTAAAGAAAATTTGTAGTCGACTCAGTTTTTCATTAGGTCATGTTTTAAAAAGAATTGTAGTGTACGAAATGTAGTACAAAAGAGAAAGTTGAATATAATTTTATGTAACGACAAAATTCAACTTTTAGCTGCACAAATGAGAAAATGCTATATATTCTTAAAGTACGTTTAACAAAAATAAAATATACGTGTTTCTCAATTCGTCTGGATCAATTCGTTTAACTGTTTCATTTGTATTTGCATAATATAAAAAATCTATGCATTTTTGGTCGAACATTTGAAAAAAGTTGGATGTACTTCATAGCTGCGGCACCACTGAGTATGAATTTGAAAATGGTTGACCGATAATAATTCATGTCTATTATTTCATTTGTGCAAAATACAGTCGGACTCTGTTATTTATAATTTTTTTCCAAAACTTTATATTGAAGTACTTATTAAGAAAATATAGTAAAAAAAAAAAAATTAAATAATTTAGTACTTATAAATCAAAAAATAAAAAATTGACTGCTAAAATTTTCAGAGTTGAAAATGTAGTTCTAAAAATTAAGTACGAAAAATGTCATACTAGAAAATTGAGTGATAAAAAAATTTAGTACTCAAACATTTAGGTCTAAAAATGTTGTTCAAAAATTTAATACTAAAAATTTAGTACCACAAATTTTGTTCTAAAAATGTCGTACTAAAAAGTTAAAACTGAAAATATATAGTTCTAAATTTTAGTAATAAAAGTAGTAAAAAAAGTAATAAAAAACTAAAAATTTAGTACTCAAACATTTTCTACTAAAAATCTTGTTCAAAACTTTAATACTAAAAATTTAGTACCACAAATTTTGTTCAAAAATGTTCGTACTAAAAAGTTAGAACTAAATATCTAGTACTTAAAATTTACTACTTAAAATTTAGTACTAAAAATTTAGTACTAAAAATTTAGTACTAAAAATTTAGTACTAAAAATTTAGTACTAAAAATTTAGTACTAAAAATTTAGTACTAAAAATTAAGTACTAAAAATTTAGTACTAAAAATTTAGTACTAAAAATTTAGTACTAAAAATTTTGTACTCAAAATTTAGTACTAAACATTTAGTACTAAAAGTTTACTACTAAAAATTTAGTTCTAAAAAAATAAGTTCTAAAAAACTAAACTAATGAAATTTGGTGCAAAAAAAAGCATTAAAAAATTAAAGCAATAAAAAAATTGATAATAAAAAATTTAGTACAGAATATGTTGTTCTATGAAATTTAGTATTAAAAAATTTATTACAAAAAAAATCATGCGCTATTTTCATTTTACACATAAAATCTAAAATACCAATAATACTATTAAATAAAATTTAAATTTATAACGTCTAGAAAGACATCTTCATTTCGATATATGTGGTTTACAAATTTAAAAAAAAATTGTTTAAAAATATTTGAACAATTACTATTGTAAAAATTTTTAATTTTGTATTCCAAAAAGTGTTAAAACTTGTGTAAATTTGAAATTTTCTTTAAAAAATAACGTGATCCTCGAATTTTGTCTAATTAAAAAAAAAAATTGTCTATAAAAAAAAATTTGAAATTGGTATTAAAAATTGCAATATTGACGTATTAGATAAATAAATATATTTTTTAAACCAGTTATTAAAATTGGTGTCTTTTACTTCTACAATAAAAATATATTAAAGGAGCAACAGCATTTCTACTTTCTCACAATTAATTTTCTAAGAACTTTTTGGCTTTATTTTATTTTATTTAATTTTTATTTCGTTATCACACTCCAAGTAATGACCCATATTTCAGTATCAAGTTAAACTTCATAGGCCAACAATCAATACTAAATTAGGATAACATTGTAAAAATAAACCTTTCTAACCTACTTTGAATTTGGTGCAAACTGCTCTATTAAGTTCAATTTTTTCAACTATTTCCACAAAACTTAAGCAGTAAATAAGGTTTTCAAGTACATAAAAGTGCAAAGTAAATTTGCAATTGAAGTAGATGGCAACGGCAACACTGGCTATGATAGCAATTAAATAAGTAACTTGGCTACATTTTGTGTTGTTAAAACTTTTGTGATGTTTTTTCGTTATATTTTTTGCGGTTCTTGTTTTTGTTTAGCAAAAATTTAGTATATTTAATGCAAATAAATTCAAAATGAATGTGAATAAGTAAGAATGAAGACAATTTGGAATGAAAACTTAGAAAAAACAAAGAAAAACAAACATAAAACAATGTGTGGTTACCATTCAAAGTGATATATAGGTCACCAGGGTATACGAATCCTGAAAATAACTACAAACATTCAATCGCTAAAGAATTTCCATTCATTTGACCCCCATATTTACAAATGGGCGAATTTCGATTTTTTTTTTGTGAACCACAAGTCTTTTCGCCGGAAAACATTATTATCATGTATTTGAGCATGATGTCAACATATATTTTACCAAAAAAGTTTACCTAAGCACGTATACATAAAAATTGATCTTTATATGTACATTTTATATGAGGTATTTGAACATAAGAGGTCGGATCATAGGTCACAATGGACCGATCTCGCATTTTATCGCACATACAGCGTAGGTATATTAGTAATCTAAGTTATAAGTTTCATTTATCTAGCTCTATAATTTTAAAAGTAGTAGGGATTTCAACAGACAGACAGACGGACCGACGGACATCGCTAAATCGACTCAGGAGGTCATGCTGATCAAGAAAATATATACTTTTCCATACTGCTTCCTTCTGGGTGTTACAAACGGCGTACCAAACTGAATATACCCTTTCACTCTTAGTGTAGGGTATAAAAATTGTCACATTTTGCAGGATTAACATGAAGCCAAATAATCAATAAAAAAACTTACTTTTTAAAAAACCCTATTTTCCAAAAAAGGGTATGTAAAAAAATATATAAAAATATATAAAAATATATAAAAATATATAAAAATATATAAAAATATATAAAAATATATAAAAATATATAAAAATATATAAAAATATATAAAAATATATAAAAATATATAAAAATATATAAAAATATATAAAAATATATAAAAATATATAAAAATATATAAAAATATATAAAAATATATAAAAATATATAAAAATATATAAAAATATATAAAAATATATAAAAATATATAAAAATATATAAAAATATATAAAAATATATAAAAATATATAAAAATATATAAAAATATATAAAAATATATAAAAATATTTAAAAATATATAAAAATATATAAAAATATATAAAAATATATAAAAATATATAAAAATATATAAAAATATATAAAAATATATAAAAATATATAAAAATATATAAAAATATATAAAAAGATATAAAAATATATAAAAATATATAAAAATATATAAAAATATATAAAAATATATAAAAATATATAAAAATATATAAAAATATATAAAAATATATAAAAATATATAAAAATATATAAAAATATATAAAAATATATAAAAATATATAAAAATATATAAAAATATATAAAAATATATAAAAATATATAAAAATATATAAAAATATATAAAAATATATAAAAATATATAAAAATATTTAAAAATATATAAAAATATATAAAAATATATAAAAATATATAAAAATATATAAAAATATATAAAAATATATAAAAATATATAAAAATATATAAAAATATATAAAAATATATAAAAAGATATAAAAATATATAAAAATATATAAAAATATATAAAAATATATAAAAATATATAAAAATATATAAAAATATATAAAAATATATAAAAATATATAAAAATATATAAAAATATATAAAAATATATAAAAATATATAAAAATATATAAAAATATATAAAAATATATAAAAATATATAAAAATATATAAAAATATATAAAAATATATAAAAATATATAAAAATATATAAAAATATATAAAAATATATAAAAATATATAAAAATATATAAAAATATATAAAAATATATAAAAATATATAAAAATATATAAAAATATATAAAAATATATAAAAATATATAAAAATATATAAAAATATATAATAATATATAAAAATATATAAAAATATATAAAAATATATAAAAATATATAAAAATATATAAAAAGATATAAAAATATATAAAAATATATAAAAATATATAAAAATATATAAAAATATATAAAAATATATAAAAATATATAAAAATATATAAAAATATATAAAAATATATAAAAATATATAAAAATATATATTGAATATATATATTGAATTAATACTTGAAATAAATAAATTGAAAATAAAAATACTCTTGCTCTTTGCTTTTCATAACTACCACGACTAAAGTACGTTGCTTTAAGAAACGCATACTTTTTAAATGCTTTCTCTTTGTTACTTTTATTACTGTCATCGGTTTATTTTTCAAAGAGCAACTGAGAAAATGCTTTTGTTTCAGTTGCTTTCAATTTTTTTATTAAGTATAGATTTCTATATTTACTATGTATAAACTCTTGCTTACTCATCACAACAAAGCAATAAAAAATGACAGTTTTTGCTTTATTTCCTTCGATTCAAATTTGAAAGCATTACTCAAAAAATGCTTGGAGCAATGCTTTCTTTCGAAGCATTGCACTGAAGAGCAATAAAAGAGTTCAACATTAAAAAACAACTATGTTTTACTGTGCCACGCTAACTTTTCGCTGAGAACAAAAATGATTTATTTCTTATTAAATATAATAATTTCTAAAAATATAATTTAATTCTTAACTTTAACAAAGTTTTTTTAATTGTTGTCGGTCGTAAAATTTTGCTTTGACCTGAATTTTGATTTTTATAAAATGTATTCGAAATAAGTACCTAAAATATCTTTTATTATATTTTTGTAGAATTAATTGCTGTGGCCTTGTTTGCTTATGAAAAATAGAAATATGTTTGCATTGCATATTTTACCACACAAATGAGTTACAAAAACAAACAGAAAAAAAAACACAAAGCACTAAAACCAAATATGCAAATAAATTAGCTTTTTAATTCTTCACAACATTTTTTTTTTTTGTCTTCTTGTTTCGCATTACCAACATTATTTTTTAGACAAATAAATTACAAGCGTACAGACAAACACACACAAACGCAATTTTGTCGTCATTATCCTTGCGCATATCCTTTGGCGGCGACATATTTTGTCATGTACTTTTGTTTAAGTGAATGTAGGATGTATAATGTTTGTAGAGACAAGGCTAATCATAGAACCAAAGTTGAATACATTATGGTGGGTTCAATGCGAATTTTGAAAATGTCAGTGAAATTAAATACATTTTTTTTAAATTTTTTTTAAATGAATAAAATAAACTATTTATGAATTGGATTATAATATAATTGATTGTAGAAAAATGTTTTCATGGTAAATATAACTTGTAGAGTGCTCAAAATAGCACAGATTTCTAAAAAAAACTTTTGTAAAAGCATTTAAGTCGCTTTGCGTCCCTCTTATAATATTATTTTGCATAAATGGAGTAAAGTAAACTTCTTGAACCTAAGAAGAATTCATATAGATTGAAGATTTGTCGAAATTCACTAATTGAAGTAAAATGGTACTTTAAACTCACAAAGTGTGTTCGTAATGTTTAGAAAACATTTTTTGTTTTATCAATAAAACAATTAGGATGTACACTAAAACAATGGCAAATATTTGTGACGCATAATCAAGTACTTAAACACCTCCAACCAATAACAATTTTGTGATAATATGTTTAAGTATCGCAATCTTAACGGATGTCAAATAAAAAACAAAACAACAGTTCTTCGAAAAGTGTGCATTAAATTTTAAAAAATCAAAAATTGAAAATAAAAAAATATATTTTTGGTTACTTTTTTGAAAGCCGAGTTCTATGGTTTTTATTACACAGTGTATATTTATTAAAACATTATTTTTTATTTTCAAATTTGGTTATAGTCTGAGGGTAAATCGGAGTAGCTCATCTTGATCCTTAATTCTGTTTTGCTCCATTGTTGCAGACATATTAGGATATATTTGTTTTAAAATATTTGTTTTAAAAAGAAAATAAAATTGATGGACTTAGTTTTTTGTAATGACCTTTTATCAGAGATCAGAAATAACCTATATTTCCATTTGGTTTTTCACTGAAAGATATTATTTTTCAATAAATAAAAAGGTCTTTGATTGAGATATATTTTTTTATTTAAAAAACGAGTTGGAAAAGTTAGGTCACATGGGACGTACTTTTATAGTCGGTCGGGCCCGACTATGGAATACCCTACACATATTATTTACATATCAAATTTCTGACGACGTATATTCCATTAATTTAAAAAATTGATGTAAAAGTAAAAAAATAAAAAAAATCAAAAAATGTTAAAACATGTAGAAAAATAAATGTGAGCGGATCATGCCCACTTTTAAAACATATGTAGAGATTTCATAATTTTGTTTTCAATAATTTGCGAATTAAATGTCCACTATGAAAAAGCGAGGAGTAATAAAAAAATCAAATGTGGACGTCTCACGCCCATTTTGGATCATATATTTTTAGGTGAATTCTAACAATACTTTTTAAATTTTATAAGTATATCTTGAATACTTTTCGAGTTATTGGTTCGTAAAGAGTTATATAAAAGTGACTTGTAAGGGAGGTGGGCGTGTCCGTTGACCAATTTGGCTCATTTACATTGACAAAACTAACTTTTGGCTAAAAAGTATAGAAACGAAATTTCATCGCATTCTAAGCAGTATTTCTCAAGTTATCGTGTATACGGACAGCAAGACAGACGGACAGACAGACAGGCAGACAGACAGACAGACAGACAGACAGACAGACAGACAGACAGACAGACATACAGACAGACAGACAGACAGACACACGGACATGGCTAAACGGACTCGGGTGGTGATGCTGATCAAGAATATATATATATACTTTTCCATACCGGATACGCCTCCTAAGGGGCGTTACAATATATGCACAAAGTTAATATACCCTGTATCTCATTGGTGTAGGGTATAAAAAAAGATCTTTGGTTGAGAGATATTTTTTTATTTGAAAAAAATAAAGGTCTTTGGTTATGGTTGTTAGTAGACAGAAAAGTCTATTAGTATCGTTTAATGGGAATTTTTTGTTGTTGCTTGGATAAACATAGACATTTGTTGAATGATTTGAAAAGAACAACAACATATTGAAAACATAAGACAGGCAATGATCACTGATCTTTGTTTGATGAAGTTGTGATAACATCAAATATTACGTATATATGAAGAAGGTGTGGTTGGGATTTGAACTCATGTCGTCAGAAACGATGGGAGTACGCTATGTGTTTGGCTACCGAACCACACAACCGTCTAATTTGAAGTTTTGCCTGTTCTATTTTTAGAACAGACTTTGTTGCAACAACGACGAATGGTGCCGAAGTTCGATAGAACGAATGCATTTGGGAAACGCATCGGTTTTGCTTTCAATGTTGTTGCTATCATTTTCTTTGCTGGAAAATGGTGATTTCGACTATTACATTGTTGGTGTTATCCCAAAAATTTATTTCAACTACTTTTTTTTGAAAATTTTCGAACATTGCTGTTTTTGTCGAATATTTTTTTTTAAATGGTTATTTAGTTTTAACATTTTTTTTTTCGGAAATTTTCGAAAAATGTTCTTTTTGTCGAATATATTTTTTTTTGGAATTTAATAATTTTTTTATTGCTTTTTTGTAGTCCAAAAATGTTTATTATATCAAAAAATTTTATTTTTCGAAATTTTTTGAACATTTTTGTTTTTGTCGAATCATTTATTTTTTTTTTTGAAATATTTATTTCGACCATTGCATTTTTTTGTCGCTCAACAATTTTTTTTCCAATTTTTTTTTTAATTTTTCGAACATTAGGGTTTTTGCCGAATACAATTTTTTGATGGACATTTTCAACATTGTTTTTTTTTTTTTCGATAATAAAATTTTTAATCAAAAGCTACCATTAGTATGTGGTCCAGAAATATTGGGAGTCATCTGAAAAGAGAATTATGCGTCAACGCTTCCCTACTTCTCAAAAATTAATAATAAGAGATATGTATATTAACCTCTGTATCTCTCGCTGTTCTACCGCAACCGAAATTTTTCAAAAATGAGTGTTTCTCTTAGACCGAAACGAAACTTTTCTAAAATAAAGTTTCTCACAGACCGAAACCGAAAATTATCAAAAATAAAGACCAAAACTTTTTTTGTATTCTTTAATTTTTGATTAATCACTAATTTATTCGATAAATGTTATTTAGTGAGAGTTATTCACGAACCTTCGAAAAAGATAACATTTATCTATGACATCTGCCTTTTCTATATTTCAGCATTATATAAATGAATTTAATTCATATCACTTTATCAGTAGGACAGTTATTGATTTAATAGTATACAAATAATTGTATTTACTAATTGAAATAATAGTTTATCTTATGACTGATTTCAATAGTAACAAAACTATTAATTTAATGATATTTATGTTCAGAGTGTAGTAAACTATTGAGAAAAAATTAGGGTGTGGCATTGAAACGAATACCAATTTTAGACAGTCTTAAACTTCAGAATTGTGAAAATGTTACTGGATTTTTCGAATAACTCAGATGTAGCAGAGCAAAACGGGTTCAAGAACTGATACCAACGTCCCCAAGTATACAAAATAGTTACAAGATCGTAGCATTTATATTTTTAATGCACTATAATATCAAATTTATGTTTAGCTGTATTTTTTCGTATAAATAATTTTTTTGAAATATCTATAAGATCCACAGCTCCAAGTATATCCATTGTACTGTGATCCATTCCCTACACCCAGAAAAAAATACTATATAAATAATAGTTTTTTACTATTAAAAATAGTCAATAGTGTAAATTATTATTTTAATCGGAAAATGTTATTAAATACTAGAAAATACCATGACATTGCCATTGAGTTTATATGAAAATATTTATTTTTTGTTTACTATTAAATCAATAATTGTCCTATTGACCAATTTTAATGGGATTTGAGTAATTTTTTTCCTGGGTGAACGATTGTTGATAAATATTATTACGAACGCCTATGTTCAAGCCTGTATTCGGAGCCGAAATCTTTAGTGCAAGTTCAGAACGTATACCACTAGAATATTGAGGCTGGCAAAAAAAAAGTATTCTTCTATATTTAGATTTACATTTAGAAAATGTCCCTTCTTTAAGTACTGTACTGCCCCCTTTTTATCTTCTATAGACTTTGTTATGCGCTGTAATTCGTTCGCCGAAATCTATTCTTTTTTGTCGTTAATTAGTTTTTTTTTCTACAGAATTCTCTGAAACTTTACTGCAATTTCTCGCGCTACTTAAACTTGTGACATCATGCTACCGCATTTCACTCTTTAGTAGGTCATTCAGTCTCCATTGGTAGCCCACATTTTGTTTTTGCACCTCTTTTGTTTTCTATCTCTCTTTCTCGCTCTCTTTGTCTCTCTGCGGTCTCTCATTGCAAATCCTTGAATGCATATGACTTTTATGACTTGTGGTCGACTCTGACGCAGGACACGTCTGTTCGCAACATGCCGCCTCGTAAGTTTCTTTTAAGCAAAACTATGGGCCAATTTTCTACCCCATTGACACTACTATATACACTCAGAGAAACCAAAAAAATGAATGTTATTTACATATTTAAAATTAAAAACTAATAATTGTATGATATTTTTTCTGAGTGTACATTCATCCTATAAACAGTCCCATTTGCTTATTCATTTTACAAATATAACTCATACTGCATTGGATTCTTGCATGTGCGATGCGTCGCGAACTTTAACCTTGTTCTGTCTGTGTGACATGCATTTTGCTGTACATGGTACACAATCCACCTACTCAATCCATGACTGGCTTGACACTGACTCAGCATGACAAGGCAAGGACTATAGATACTCGAGAGATGAACAAGAAAAAATAGAATTTTAAGAAAAACAAACTGAAGATGACTGCATAAAAATCCAGTAGAGCTTGTAAGTAGTATGGATAAAAGCGGTCCTCTTCAGTTGAAACTTAAGTATTTTATTATCTATTCGTAGCTTGGCATTATTACCGAGAATTTCTTTAATTTTATTATTTTTGTGCATTGTCAAGAGACTGAAGTGCATTAAACATTAATTATGCAAATTTCTATCACAGCTGAATGGCATTAAATATGATAATTACCAATCAATCTAATTATACAGAATTTTGCAGTTTACCGTTTTATTTTTGCACTACCACAAGTTCTTTAAATCAAATTTCATAGAAAATTAATTTTACCTGAAATTAATAAAACATTAATTTTAATAGTACAATATACTATTATTATTTTTACTAATTAGATCTTTCAATATTGCACTTTAATTCAAATGAAATATCATTTTTTCAAATATATCGAAATGTGAATTTCGAACAATCAGAAAAATAGAATAAAAAAACATATATTTAAATTTCTATAATTAATCAATAACAAATCAATTTATTCGGTACATATTACTTCGACGAACAATTCATACTTGAACGCTAAATATAAAATAGTCTCATGCAATGAGATAAAATCGGATTATAGACAATTCTTTCTCGGTAAATTCTTCGTCGTACATTTCTTATCCGTATTAATTCTGACTTGAACCACATCTCCCTAGATAATTCAACACCTAGATAATTTTTTCCCCGACAATTGTAAGTTGAAATCAGGTTGTATTGTATAACCAAGGTTAACAATACAGAATACAGTAATACTTTAAGATTGAAGATAGCGAGAGAAAGACATAAAATTAAAACAAACAGACAGAAAACGCAAAAGACTGATAGACTAAAAGCAAGGAAGAGAGACAACAGAAATGCAGAACGACAGAAAGACGGAAAGACTGAAACTGACGAAAAGTGTGAGAGAGAGAATTGGGGATATAGAAAAAAGAAGGAAATGAGAAATATATATAGCCATTAAAAAAAGACAAAAAGACGATAGACTGGTAGACCTATTGGGAGAGAGAAAAATAATATGACCATGCTCATTGACCATAGAACAGTAGAAAGAATGAAAGTTAGAAAGACAGGAAGACATGAAGACTTGAAGACAGGAAGTCAGAAAGACAAGAAGATAGGAAGACAGGAAAACAGGAAGACAGGAAGACAGAAAGACAGAAAGACAGAAAGACAGAAAGACAGAAAGACAGGAAGACAGAAAGACAGAAAGACAGTAAGACAGAAAGACAGAAAGACAGAAAGACAGGAAGACAGGAAGACAGGAAGACAGGAAGACAGGAAGACAGAAAGACAGAAAGACAGAAAGACAGAAAGACAGAAAGACAGGAAGACATGAAGACAGAAAGACAGAAGACAGAAAAACAGGCTGAAAGACGGCAAGACAGAAAGACAGGAAGACAGGAAGACAGGAAGACAGAAAGACAGGAAGACAGAAAGAGAGGAAGACAGAAAGAGAGGAAGGCATGAATACAGGAAGATAGGAACACAGAAAGACAGAAAGACAGGAAGACAGAAAGACAGAAAGACAGAAAAACAGAAAGACAGAAAGACAGAAAGACAGAAAGACAGAAAAACAGGCTGAAAGACGGCAAGACAGAAAGACAGGAAGACAGAAAGACAGGAAGACATGAAGACAGGAAGACAGGAAGACAGGAAGACAGGAAGACAGGAAGACAGAAAGACAGAAAGACAGAAAGACAGAAAGACAGAAAGACAGGAAGACAGGAAGACAGGAAGACAGGAAGACAGGAAGACAGAAAGACAGAAAGACAGAAAGACAGAAAGACAGGAAGACATGAAGACAGAAAGACAGAAGACAGAAAAACAGGCTGAAAGACGGCAAGACAGAAAGACAGGAAGACAGGAAGACAGAAAGACAGGAAGACAGAAAGAGAGGAAGACAGAAAGACAGGAAGGCATGAAGACAGGAAGATAGGAACACAGAAAGACAAGAAGATAGGAAGACAGGAAGACAGGATGACAGGAAAACAGGAAGATAGGATCACAGAAAGACAAGAAGATAGGAAGATAGGAAGACAGGAAGACAGAAAGACAGAAAGACAGAAAGAAAGACAGAAAGACAGAAAGACAGAAAGACAGAAAGACAAAAAGACAGAAAGACAGAAGACAGAAAAACAGGCTGAAAGACGGCAAGACAGAAAGACAGGAAGACAGGAAGACAGAAAGACAGGAAGACAGAAAGAGAGGAAGACAGAAAGACAGGAAGGCATGAAGACAGGAAGATAGGAACACAGAAAGACAAGAAGATAGGAAGATAGGAAGACAGGAAGACAGGATGACAGGATGACAGGAAAACAAGAAGATAGGAACACAGAAAGACAAGAAGATAGGAAGATAGGAAGACAGGAAGACAGAAAGACAGAAAGACAGAAAGACAGAAAGAAAGAAAGACAAAAAGACAGAAAGACAGTAAGACAGAAAGACAGAAAGACAGGAAAACAGGAAGACAGGAAGAAAAGAAGACAGGAAAACAAGAAGACAAGAAGACAGAAAGACAGGCTGAAAGACGGCAAGACAGAAAGACAGGAAGACAGGAAGACAGAAAGACAGGAAGACAGGAAGACAGAAAGACAGGAAGACAGGAAGACAGAAAGAGAGGAAGACAGAAAGACAGGAAGGCATGAAGACAGGAAGATAGGAACACAGAAAGACAGAAAGACAGGAAAACAGGAAGACAGGAAGACAGGATGACAGGATGACAGGAAAACAGGAAAACAGGAAGATAGGAACACAGAAAGACAAGAAGATAGGAAGATAGGAAGACAGGAAGACAGAAAGACAGAACGACAGAAAGAAAGACAGAAAGACAGAAAGACAGAAAGACAGAAAGACAGAAAGACAAAAAGACAAAAAGACAGAAGACAGAAAAACAGGCTGAAAGACGGCAAGACAGAAAGACAGGAAGACAGGAAGACAGAAAGACAGGAAGACAGAAAGAGAGGAAGACAGAAAGACAGGAAGGCATGAAGACAGGAAGACAGGAACACAGAAAGACAAGAAGATAGGAAGACAGAAAGACAGAAAGACAGAAAGACAAAAAGACAGAAAGACAGAAAGACAGAAAGACAGAAAGACAGAAAGACAGAAAGACAGAAAGACAGAAGACAGAAAAACAGGCTGAAAGACGGAAAGACAGAAAGACAGAAAGACAGGAAGACAGAAAGACAGGAAGACAGAAAGAGAGGAAGACAGAAAGACAGGAAGGCATGAAGACAGGAAGATAGGAACACAGAAAGACAAGAAGATAGGAAGATAGGAAGACAGGAAGACAGGATGACAGGATGACAGGAAAACTGGAAGATAGGAACACAGAAAGACAAGAAGATAGGAAGATAGGAAGACAGGAAGACAGAAAAACAGAAAGACAGAAAGAAAGACAGAAAGACAGAAAGACAGTAAGACAGAAAGACGGAAAGACAGGAAAACAGGAAGACATGAAGAAAAGAAGACAGGAAAACAAGAAGACAAGAAGACAGAAAGACAGAAAGAGAGAAAGACAGGAAGACAGGAAGACATGAAGACATGAAGACAGGAAGATAGGAAGACAGAAAGCCAGAAAGACAGGAAGACAGGATGACAGGAAGACAGGAAGACAGAAAGACAGGAAGACATGAAGACACGAAGACATGAAGACAGGAAGATAGGAAGACAGAAAGACAAGAAGATAGGAAGACAAGAAGATAGGATAACAGGAAGACAGGAAGACAGGAAGACAGGAAGACAGGAAGACAGAAGGACAGAAAGACAGAAAGACAGAAAGACAGAAAGACAGAAAGACAGAAAGACAGAAAGACAGATAGACAGATAGACAGAATGACAGAAAGACAGAAAGACAGATAGACAGAAAGACAGAAAGACAGAAAGACAGGAAAACAGGAAGACAGGAAGACAGGAAGACAGAAGGACAGGAAAACAGGAAGACAGGAAGACAGGAAGACAGAAGGACAGGAAAACAGGAAGACAGGAAGACAGGAAGACAGGAACACAGGAAGACAGAAAAACAGAAAAACAGAAAGAGAGAAAGGCAGAAAGACAGAAAGACAGTAAGACAGAAAGACAGAAAGACAGAATGACAGAAAGACAGAAAGACAGAAAGACAGGAAAACAGGAAGACAGGAAGACAGAAGGACAGGAAAACAGGAAGACAGGAAGACTGGAAGATAGGAAGACATGAAGAAAAGAAGACAGGAAGACAGGAACACAGGAAGACAGAAAAACAGAAAAACAGAAAGAGAGAAAGACAGAAAGACAGAAAGACAGAAAGACAGAAAGACAGATAGACAGAATGACAGAAAGACAGAAAGACAGAAAGACAGAAAGACAGGAAAACAGGAAGACAGGAAGACAGGAAGACAGAAGGACAGGAAAACAGGAAGACAGGAAGACAGGAAGACTGGAAGATAGGAAGACATGAAGAAAAGAAGACAGGAAGACAGGAACACAGGAAGACAGAAAAACAGAAAAACAGAAAGACAGAAAGACAGTAAGACAGAAAGACAGGAAGACAGAAAGAGAGGAAGACAGAAAGACAGGAAGGCATGAAGACAGGAAGATAGGAACACAGAAAGACAAGAAGATAGGAAGATAGGAAGATAGGAAGACAGGAAGACAGGATGACAGGATGACAGGAAAACAGGAAGACAGGAAGACAGGAAGACAAGAAGACAGGAAGACAGGAAGACAGGAAGACAGGAAGACAGGAAGACAGGAAGACAGGAAGACAGGAAGACAGAAAGACAGGAAGACAGGAAGGCAGGAAAACAGGAAGACTGGAAGATAGGAAGATATGAAGAAAAGAAGACAGGAAGACAGGAACACAGGAAGACAGAAAAACAGAAAGACAGAAAGACAGAAAGACAGTAAGACAGAAAGACAGAAAGACAGAAAGACAGAAAGACAGAAAGACAGAAAGACAGAAAGACAGAAAGACAGAAAGACAGAAAGACAGAAAGACAGAAAGACAGAAAGACAGAAAGACAGAAAGACAGATAGACAGAATGACAGAAAGACAGAAAGACAGAAAGACAGAAAGACAGGAAAACAGGAAGACAGGAAGACAGGAAGACAGAAGGACAGGAAAACAGGAAGACAGGAAGACAGGAAGACTGGAAGATAGGAAGACATGAAGAAAAGAAGACAGGAAGACAGGAATACAGGAAGACAGAAAAACAGAAAAACAGAAAGAGAGAAAGACAGAAATACAGAAAGACAGTAAGACAGAAAGACAGAAAGACAGAAAGACAGAAAGACAGAAAGACAGAAAGACAGAAAGACAGAAAGACAGAAAGACAGATAGACAGAAAGACAGAAAGACAGAAAGACAGAAAGACAGAAAGACAGAAAGACAGGAAAACAGGAAAACAGGAAGACAGGAAGACAGAAGGACAGGAAGACAGGAAGACAGGAAGACAGGAAGACAGGAAGACAGGAAGACAGGAAGACAGGAAGACAGGAAGACAGGAAGACAGGAAGACAGAAAGACAGAAGGACAATTAGACAGAAAGTTTGGGATTCGGTAAAAATGAAAAATTAACTAACGGTTATGCAGAAACACTAAATTATTAAAGGGCATATTATATTAAACAGAAAAACATGAATACAATTCCTCAAAACAAAAGAAGAAATACTGAAAAAGGGATACAGAAATAAAGAAATAGACTCGATTAAATATATATGAAAAAGAACAGGAATTCATTATCAATTTGATGAATGACAGAAAAGGTAAGAAGAAATTTTTTAAAATTTTTTTGAAAAATTTTTTTTTTCCGTAAATTTTAATTTTTTCGGAGAACATTTTTTTTTACAATTTTTTTTGCGCAGTTTTTTTTTCACAATATTTTTATTATCAATTTGATGAATGACCGAAAACATTGTTTGACCAAAAAATATATATTTTTTTTTAAATTTTTTTTCAAAAATTTTAGATCTACCACAAAATACAAAACTACCTGAAAACATTTCAAAATTCGTAAACAAAAAAGTACGCACACATTCCGCTAGTTACCGCTTTATCTTCTGTGTCTTAGTTATTTAAAGAACTTATTAAAAATTGCCATCTAATTAAAAACGTAAAACCCCACATGAATAGCTGAATGCTAAATAACGTACGCATTTATTAGCCTTGCGGCTTTCAAGTCGGCGAACAACCATCTTGGCTCCTGCAAAATTTCGACCGCTCTTGACTCCACCACCATATCTGCTTATCTCGTTCAAAATGTTGAGAAACTCACAACGAGTCCAACTCGTATCACTGCCAGTCGTATCATTAGTAATTCAATTTCCCATCAACAAACAAGGTTTCTCCGCCAAACCGCATTTAAATATTCTGCGTTTAAACTGCGCTCCTTCCGTGGATCGTATACCGAAGCCCCCAAGTCACTCGACTACTGCATAAATTACGTTACGCCAATAATCTGAGGGATGCCAGTGTTGCCAGTACCTATTGTCGTTGCTTTTTCAGTTGACGTTTGGCGAGGGATTTACGCGCTGCGGTTTGTTTAATTCTCAACGTAATGCCAAGTGTAACGGTTTTGGCTGCCGCATAATAATGTTACTGATTCTTCAGTGTTGCTTGTGCTCATTATTATAATGATGTACATTATTAATTTTATTATTATTAACTTCATTACACTGATTATATTCAACACATTTGTCATTTATCGAAGCATGTTATATTTATCACTTTTATCATTTTTGTTTTATATTTGTCCTTGTCATTATCATTCACCGCGTCATTCTTCTCGTTAGCCGCATAATTTTCAAAATCATTCTCCTCACTATTCTTCTTGTATCATTTGAAATCTCATAATTGTCTTACTATCATCATTCATTGTTATTGACATTTGTGTTATTACTCTAGTAGTAGCGACGTTGGCTTGATTGGTTAGTGCACTGTTGCTGGTTCGAATCACCGCAATTACAACATCACACTAGAGGAATATTAGGTTATACGGCAATTTGATGTAGGAACAGTTTGATAAATAGTGTAAGGAAGTTTGTAAGAAAAAGGAAATATATGCGTGGTTACCGTATAAATTAAACCAGAGGTCACCTCGTTTTACAAATCTTAAAACCACCTGCAAACTTGTTTTCATGAGACAAATTCCGTTAATTTGAGTACCCACATAACCCATATACCAAAATTCGACTACTTAATTCTCCAACTAAACATAATTTTCATATGTTTTAACATAAAATAAACATATTTATTAAAAAAAGGCGAAATATAAGCTAAAGGTCGACTAATTAATACCAATGTTAATACCAGGCATCGTATGTATTTTTTTTGTAGGATAAAAATGGAGCCACATCACTCAGACAGGGTTATATCCATTCTGCTGTCCACTACATCGTCCTTCTTAATTATATTCATTAAATCTATTATCATCAGCAATCCTAGTATTCTCACCAACCACATTTCCAATAGCAACCATTCTCATCATTCTGATCATAGTTTTCATCATTCTGATTATCAGCATTACTATCATCTTAATTATCTATATCATCTCCATTATCTCTATGATCTATATTATCTCCATTACCGCCGTTATTCTCAATATCTTAATTATCATTAATATGTATCATATTTTTCTTTATCATACTTTTTTTCATTTTGATTCATATTAGAGATGGACGCGTGCCTGTTTTTGATGGCACAGACACGCACGGGCACGCCGATAGGTGACACGCACGAGCACGAGCCCGACGAGTAAATTTACAGGCACGCACGAGAAGCACGATAAAACACGGTATTTTAAAAGACACGAAGAGACACGGCAAAACACGACAAAACACGAAAAAACCACGGAAAAACATGAAAAAGCAAGCGAAAAGTGAAAAATAATTCGGGAACCGTTCAGATTTTTGGAACCAGAATCGTTATTAAAAATATGTTCAACTAGAACTGGAATCGGAACATATATATTTTTTTCTGCTTGGAATCGGTACCGCTATTTTAAAAATATCAGAACCAGAACCGGAACAGATATTATAGTCCCTGTCAGGGAACGCAAAGAACCGAAATCGGAACCGTTATTAAAAATATATGGAACCGGAATCTAAACCCATTTAATTTGTTGGTTGTAACCGAAATCGGAACCGGAACCACAATTTTAAAAATCTTGGAACCGAAACTAATATTCCAATAGGTTTTAGTCCCTGTAATAAATAATTCAAAAATTAAGTTTGATACTGTTTTATTCTTTTAAATCCATAAGTAAAACTAAAACAACAGATTTTTAAGAAAAGGTTAAAATACCAAGAAATTTTTATTTTCTGAAGCAGGAAGTAATGGTTTTTTTTTAATTAGGGTAGAAACTATAAAAAAAACTTTACGGGGGCGCATGCCTGATTTTGGAGGCACGGGCACGACAGCAACTATCACGCACGAAGAATTGCACGCACGAACACAGATTTTCGGGCGTGACTCTAATTCATATCATTCTCAACACCAGCCTTATAAATACGTACTTCTCTTAATTTTAACTTCCGCATGACTTCTATCATCCATATCTTCCTCTACATTATCTTCCACATCAGCCTCGACATCATTATCATTTTCACCTTTATCCGCATCATGGTCTGATTATTCACATGATGCCCATTAAACTCATCATCATCTCACTATCCTCACCATCATCAATGGCAACATCAAAAACATGCCTGACCTTGTTGCTTTTGTCAGTCATCCTTTACATATTTTGTATATATCTTTTTTGTTCCTGTAGTTGCTCGAATGGCAGGTGGTTGTCCACAGGGACTCGAATTTTTTGGGCATAAATTTCATCTGCATATTACACGCACTTTGTCAGTGAAATGTGTTGTCAGTCGGTAACTGTCTGTCGGTAACTGTCAGTCAGATACTATCAGTCAGTTACACTGTGAGAAAGTGCAAAACATGTAATTTATTTTTTTTAACCCAAAAAAGTAAATGTTTTTTTTATAACATCATTGACATGCCAAAGAGGCGAATGTGCATTTTTAGAAATGAAATCAAAATCAAATTATTAAGTTTAAATTGCTTTAAAAATTAGTAAAAATTATTATATTTTCCTTTTTTTTTTGTTATCTTGGTTCATTCATCAATTATCATAAGGTATATACAATATCTACTAATTTGGACAACTAAATGAATTATAAATACGTATTTTGTATGGCTATATTCTGACCAAAACGCAAATAATTTTTGTATTTTACCATAACTTTTCATGCTTACAATATTAAATAGTACCTATCGATTGGCATCATTATTTAAAAATACTTTGCTAAACAAATTTTTAGTAAATAACAAAAATTCTAAAAAATATTTTAAAATAATAATGTCAATCGATAGGTGCGTTAAAAACAAACAATTAATGCCTATACACGATTGTTTTATCTTGTACCAATAAAAAGTTATCGCTTGCAAATTCGAAAAATTGAAAAAGCCAAAAGGGCGAATCTTTTCGTATTTTTGCCTTAATTTTTTATTGGTACAATATTAAATAGTACTGTAATGCAATTAATTGTTTGTTTTTAAAGAACCTATCGATTGGCATCATTAATTAGAAATAATTTTCCGAATTTTTGAAACATGTTTGCACAATGTTTATAAATAATGATGCCAATCGATAGGTGCTTTGAAAACAATCAATTTATGTCTTTAAACCACTACTTTATCTTGTACCACTAAAAAAGTCTGGTAAAAAAACGAGAAGATTCGCCCTTTTGGCATGACAAGATTTTCAATTTTTCAAATTCTCCCTTTTAGTTTTGTTTATGTGGCTTGATATATTCAACAAAACCACACACGATTTTGGCACAATATACTTATGGAAAAACTACTAAATGTAAAAAAAGGCAAATGGCAAAAATTGCACAATCGCCCCTTTGGCATGACAATGACGACATGTCTTTAAATTAGTCGATTAGTCGATTAGCTCTATGAAATAAGGCACCAGTAAATAAGGTCTCAAATAAAAAAGCGAAAGAGAGCCCCAACAGTTACACATAAAACAACAACACTACTAATTGGGGGTTTATTTTGTGTCTTTGGGCTTCATATGGTTTTTAAATTTGGAATTTGTTTCTATTTTTCATAATTTTGGGGATTTAGCTAACCAGATTTTGGGAATTTTTTTAAAAAATAAATAAAAACTCCTTATTTACCTCATAATAAGGAGTTCTTATTTATTAAAAAAAAAATCCTAAAATCTGGTTAGCTAAATCCTCAAAATTATGAAAAATAGAAACAAATTCCAAATTTAAAATTTCATTTATATTTAGGGGTTTTATTTGATATCAGTCAGGTTTTGTTACATTTTCAAAAAAAGGAGCTATTTTGCTTTACGAAACAAAACCCCAATTTTGAGGTGTTTATTATGTTTCACGTTTGGGTTTTATTTCCTGAGGCGTTATTCCATAAAGGGGAATTTAAACCGATTGTGATCTGTGGTGCGAGATCCATTCGATTTCAGTTTTCAAATATTTCAATTTAAAGATTTAACCCGAAAAAAATAACGCCATTGATTACGATATTATTTTAGTTTTAGGATTTATTCTGTATGAATTTTGGAACGGTTCTGTTGCAAGTTCAAATCAGTAGAAAAGTTTAAACTTGATTTAGGATTTACATTTTTTCAGTGATTTTTATTCCATACAAAATTTGAAGTATAATAAATACTTTTTATCTGTTTCGATGAAAATAATTTAGTCCTCGGATATGTAGCCGCGTTAGCTCAGTGGTTTGTGCGTTGGACTGCGAGCCAAAAGGTCCCCGGTTCAAGCCTGGACTGGGACTAACAACATCTTTTCATAGCAACATTTTTCTATACCGCGCTACCTCTCGGCAGTAAATGGCAAACCTACGAGAGTAAAACATTGCCTATGAAAAGCTCTCACCCGCCGTTCGGTAAACTGTAGGTCCCACCATTTTGAGTGCAAATATAAAACTCACAGCTCAAAATGGTGAGAGAGCTCGGCCTAAGTTCTAAGTTCCTAAGACTGTAGTGTCAAACTATTATTTATTATTATTTATGATAGAAATATTATCAAACTATGAAAACTTGAAAATATCAATATCGTGTTTAAGAATCGCATAAGGTCTGTGTTTAGTGCATAATACTGGTGCAGATTTTTTTATGTGTCCTCATAATATCAGTCCATAGCAACTATTGTCTTACTCTGTCATTGAAAACTTTATTTAAAATTGTTTATTTTGTTCATGAACTGATTGTGGTTTGAATGCCGCTTTTTTCAATTTCTGTATAAATTCCATCAGTACTGTTGCATTAATATTGGGTAGGTTTTATTGTTGTTCTACCAAACAACAATTTATTAAATTGCTCTCAATGGATTTGAGAGGCACGATGTAAACAAAAGCAACTGTTAGTGGTCTTCATTATGATTGCGGCAATAAACTTCCAAAGAAACTGATTTAGTTTATGAGGTTTTATGAAATGTTTACAAGCACTTTGTAAGGGGTTTTATGTAAATGGGGGTGGTTTTAAAGCCTCTATATCATTTAATAAAAGTGTATAGCTCATAATCTGAAAAACTTTGGTTTTATTTTCGACATTTCCACAAACATATATACGGTAGTTTAAAAGAGAAACAATTATACGTCGTGATTTTTCATAAATAGCAGAATAACAATAGTCTCCAATAGAGTTACAACAATTTGAATCTTATTATAGAACAATCCAAAAATTTGACGGTAGATATCTCTAAAACCTTTTCATAGGATTTGGTTTTATGCTGACATTTTAAGTTCACGGAACTATGGAAATATTAGTTTGTTTCACAATTTTTTTTTTCGATTTTGCTTAATTAGTATAACTAGTATTCTGTATTATTAGAAATAATATTCAACAATAATTTAAATATGCTCTCAATATCAATGGAATGACTTTAATTTTTACCAATTCTTTTGAAAAACTATTTGCCATAAAATTATCTTGAAATGAATGAAAAATAGGGACCCGAAATAAAGTTGACATGACAAAAGACCTTTTAGAAATTGCTCGCCTGCCAACGGTCAATTGATGTTCGACACACAGTGGGGGCAGCCAGACTTAGTAGAATAATTAAGCAGCCTTAAGAATGAAATCTACCAAAGCCCACATAAGTTACATATGCAAGTAATACTAACAATAACAACAAAAGCAACAATAACAATTATAACAAAAACAAGATGCCTCTACTAACGCAATTAGTTCTTCATTAATAGCCACCAACACATAGACACAATGCGACACACACACACATGTATGGACTCCCGACGGCACACACATGGACAGTCATTACTGACTGTGAGCCATTGTTTTAGCTGTAAGCGCAATTAACCCACATGCGATTGCAATAAACTTGGTCGGAATGACATGCCTCGAGTCGACTCGATTCGACTCGACTCTGGTCGAGTTCGTTTGGACGGGTTTGACTTTATTGTTGGCAGTCGGAGATGTTGCTGCCTCTGGGCATAGCACAGTGTACCAAAATAGTACAATTTGAAATACAAATTAATTGGCGAATAAACCCGAGACAACATTTTTGGCATTTTTCAGGAATATATCGGGCATGTTTTAGGCAAACACACAGATAAATGGAATATTTTGAGAAGCAGGTCGTAAAAATTTGTGCATATTTGGGGCACGGGCAGAAAATAGGCAGCTGTTGATACAAACTCCATCTTTGTCCGTTTGAAATGTGTCGGATATATGTTTCTAAACTGTCTCGATCCTGTCAAAACTTTTATCTGGGGAAGGTAGAAGGAAAGAAAGGAAGAATGGAAGAAAGGAAGAAAGGAAGAAAGGAAGAAAGGAGGAAAAGAGGAAAGGAGGAAAGGAGGAAAGGAGGAAAGGAGGAAAGGAGGAAAGGAGGAAAGGAGGAAAGGAGGAAAGGAGGAAAGGAGGAAAGGAGGAAAGGAGGAAAGGAGGAAAGGAGGAAAGGAGGAAAGGAGGAAAGGAGGAAAGGAGGAAAGGAGGAAAGGAGGAAAGGAGGAAAGGAGGAAAGGAGGAAAGGAGGAAAGGAGGAAAGGAGGAAAGGAGGAAAGGAGGAAAGGAGGAAAGGAGGAAAGGAGGAAAGGAGGAAAGGAGGAAAGGAGGAAAGGAGGAAAGGAGGAAAGGAGGAAAGGAGGAAAGGAGGAAAGGAGGAAAGGAGGAAAGGAGGAAAGGAGGAAAGGAGGAAAGGAGGAAAGGAGGAAAGGAGGAAAGGAGGAAAGGAGGAAAGGAGGAAAGGAGGAAAGGAGGAAAGGAGGAAAGGAGGAAAGGAGGAAAGGAGGAAAGGAGGAAAGGAGGAAAGGAGGAAAGGAGGAAAGGAGGAAAGGAGGAAAGGAGGAAAGGAGGAAAGGAGGAAAGGAGGAAAGGAGGAAAGGAGGAAAGGAGGAAAGGAGGAAAGGAAACAAATCGGATCAGCTGATTAATTGGAGAAGCTTTTATAACATAAACCTTTTTCCATATATCTCGTCTAATAGTAAATTATTTAAAATACAATCTCTTGTAAATGAGAGATACGATATATACAATATATTAAGAAATAAATCGCCTGAAATAAAAAATTAATATTTATGAAGTATCAGAGCATTGAGAATTTTTACTAAGAGTTTTCCTTAAAAAAAATGCAAGCAATTTAACAAAGAGTGATGATATTACAAATTATCTAAAAGTTTTCCATTTTAGACATAATTTTCATATAAAATGAATTATTTGAATTTCGCCGATTATTGCACAGAGATCGATAATTTAACAAAATTATAAGATTTTCCTTTCAATCGGTTATCAAATGATTACACTGTTCCATAGAAATTAATTGGCTTATATTTTGCAATAATTTTGAATAGAGATGTTTAGTAAGATATTGAAGAGACTTTTAACTGGAGACAAATTTAATGATCAAAGCTATTTTAGAGATTATTTCGATGTAACTAATATGGATTATAGTGGTACACAGTTTGAATATAAAGATAAATTCATGGATCAATGTTTTTTGATTTTTTTTAATATCAATTCAATCAAAAGAAGTGATCAATTATAAAAAAATAAATTATAAAATATATTGTTACGGCACACTGTGCATTAATTGTTATGCATTAGGTGGCGTAGTTCGGCTTAATTATTGAATAGGATTTATTTACATATGCGTATTTATAGTTTTATTCATTACAAGATGTAGTAGGTGAGCCTACTGTGACCGCTGCTGCTTTTGTGCGCCAACCGTGACCGTGATGCCCTTGGGATAATTAACAAGCGCCATGACAAATGAATACGAATGATGGACGCATGTTTGCAACATCCAATAAATACTTTTAATAGAATTCGTGAACTGATAAATGGTTAATTTGGACATTTCAAGTTTAATCTTTGTTAGCAGAAAATTTCAATTCATTGCAAGTGGCACATTTTCAATTATTTAATAGTGTAGTTGAGATAATAAATTGTATTTTAAATATAAATAAGGAGCAAAATGCAAAAACGAAACCATAAGTTAAAAAACTACATAATTTTTGATTCCTTCGTACTCAATTTAAATAGCTTCTTTTTGAAAGCTATTTCTCTTATTGTAAAAATTATGACTTCATGTTGTCTATTTTAAAATCAACCATTTTAAATTTTTTTATACTTTTTAGAAATCTCTTCTTCAAAGATGTAGAAACTATTAAAATATTTATTTTATAAATATTTTGTATTTCAGGTAATTTGAAAAATTTTTTTTTGCTGCCCTATGTCGTCTTAGGGATTCAAGGATCTAAAGAAGAGTGGTCATGACTATATCATGGCTACCTTGGTGGGGTGCATTAGTAATTTCCATCAATTCAGGATAACCTAATAGACTTTCCAATGATGTTATAAATCTTTAAATACATTCAATACGTCTTTAAATACATTTAATACTTTTTGATTTAAAAATTTACAAATTTCAAAAATCTACAAATATCAAAAATCTATTTTCGAATATAGAAAATTTTCACCCGTAAATCGTTGATTGTTCAAAAAAGCTTTAAATTACTTGTTTTTGATTGTGTCACCACTGAAACCTTTATTTCATGAATTAATTTAAATTGTGGCACAGATTGTGATAAAAAATATAACAAAACATGGTGCGTATGGTTACGAGCGCGCCTAGCAGAGAGGTATATAGTATTATTTTTGGTTACCAACAACATAAAGTGACATAAAATTTTATGGGCCTAATAAAATTAGATGCTCAGTTGCAAGCATGGCAGGCTTTTTCCATCTAACTGCACAGCAACCAACTTGTGACGAAAATCATTGGAAATGTTTGGGGGGGAGGGGAAGACGAGGCTAAGCACATTAACTTGGCCAACAGCATGTGTTGATGTTTATGATGTGGTTGTGGGTGTGTCCTTGTCTTGTGGCCACTTGGCAATAGCTTTATGGCCAACAGTTGAATGAACTTATGTTGTGATGCCACAAAAGAAAAAGCAGAAGGAGAAATAGAAATAGAAGACTAGGTAAAAATAAAGGAAAAAAAAAACAATGTAAAGTTACAGAATAGAAATCCAAAGAAACGCAAAAGCAAATTGTAATAAAAGAGCCTTAACAAAACCAAAAACATCGATAAAAGACGCCTTTGAGCCATATCATTGCTAAATTGAAAGGTATGAGTTTTGTGTGTTTTTTTTTTGTGGTTTCTTGTAGCATATGGAATATGCCTGACAGGCAGTTGTAAATTAAGAAATCATTAGCAGCTGTTTTCTATAAAAGCTGATTAATGGTTATTATTGGTTTCTTTGTTCTTTGTTATAGTAAATGCTGTAGTTAAATTTTTGCAAATATTCTTTTTGTAATTTTATAATTCAATATAATAATGATAGATGATAGACATTTCGATGATATTTATGATAAACAACATTATGATAAACAACATTGCTGAAGACACTAAATCTGTATCTTTTGAAATTAAAATATTTTTGTACTTCTTCATACACGCTATTTTTTTTATATTTGAACCCAAACTGTGAGGAACACAGAGGTGATGGATTAAAGCGAGCTTCAAATTCGAGATCACAGAACCAACCCCCACCGACCCCTAAAATCGTTATCAAATCCGAAGATGCTATTTTTTTTTAACTGTGTATTATGTACGAATAGTAGGCGTTTTGCATCAGGCATCAGCATACTTTCGGATCTATTTTTTCATTCGTTCTGAATTCAAGTATTTGTTTATGTTTTTCTGAAATATGGGTTTAAATTGGAGTAGAAAATAGAGATGTGCGCGTGCCTGTTTTTGATGGCACGGACACGCACGGGCACGCTGATAGGTGACACGAACGAGCACGAGCGCGACGAGTAAATTTACAGGCACACACGAAAAACACGATAAAACACGGCTTTTTAAAAGACACGAAGAAAAACGGAAAAACACGACAAATACGAAAAAATCACGGAAAAACATGAAAAAGCAAACGTGAAAAATAATACCGGAACCGTTTAGATTTTCGGAACCAGAATCGTTATTAAAATGTGTTGAACCGGAACAGAAATCGGAACAAAAATATATTTTTTTCTGGTTAGAATCGGTACCGCTATTTTAAAAATAACGGAACCAGAACCGGAACAGATATTATAGTCCCTGTCAGGGAACGCAACGAAGCGGAATCGGAACCGTTATTAAAAATATATGGAACCGGAACCACAATTTTAAAAATCTTGGAACCCAAACCGGAACCGATATTCCAATGGGTTTTAGTCACTGTAATAAATAATTTAAAAATTAAGTTTGATACTGTTTAATTCTCTTAAATCCATAAGTAAAACTAAAACAACAGATTTTAAGAAAATGTTAAAATACCACGAAATTTTTATTTTCTGATACTGGAAAAAGTGTTTTTATACCCTACACCTATGAGGTACAGGGTATATTAACTTTGTGCATATATTGTAACGAAAAGTATATATATTCTTGATTAGCATCACTACCCGAGTCCGTTTAGTCATGTCCGGCTGTCTTGCTGTCCGAATACAGAATAACTTGAGAAATACTGATCAGAATGCGATGAAATTTCGTCTTAATACATTTTAGCCAAAAGTAGGAACTGAGTTTGAAAATGAGCAAAATCGGTCAACGGACACGCCCACCTCCCATACAAGTCACTTTTATATAACTCTTTCGGAACTAATAACTCGAAAAGTATTCAAGGTATAGTTTTAAAATTTAAAACGTATTATTAGAATTCACCTAAGAATATGTGGTCCAAAAATGGGCGTGATACGCCCACTTTTTTTTTCATTATTTCCCGGGTTTTCATAGTGGAAATTTGATCCGTAAATTATTAAAATTAAATCTATGCAATATTAGCCTTTCAAAATTTTAAATATAGGCGTGGTCAGCCCAATTATATTTTTCAATTTTTTTTTTAGTTTTTTTTACTTTTTATACATTTTTTAATTTATGGGGATATAAGACGTAAATTTCTGATATATGAATAATATTCTGAGGGTAGGGAGGTTCAGCATAATTAAAAACTTTAAAATTAAGGTATGCAATTAAATATCCCACATTAATATCCCCACCAAAGGTGGAGGGTATTTCATAGTCGGGCCCGACCGATTATAAAAATCCCCCCCATGTGACCGAACTAACCCACGTGACCTAACTTTCCCAACTCGTTTTTTTTTTAAATTGGGGTAGTAACAATAAAAAAAAAACTTTAATGGACGCGTGCCTGAATTTGGAGGCACGGCAGCAACTAGCACGCACGGAGATTTGCAATTTGAACTTAAATTTTCGGGCGTGACACGAAAAAACACGAAAAAAGCACGGCATCTCTAGTAGAAACTATAAAAAAAATCTTTAATGGGCGCGTGTCTGATTTTGGAATCGCACAGGTACGACACGGAGATTTGCACGCACGAACTCAGAATTTCGGGCGTGATACGAAAAGAAGCACGGCACTCTCTCATCTCTAGTCTGAAGTTTTTATCTTCAGTGTTCGTATTTAATTTTTAAAGTATTCTAGTAGTTTTTTGATGTTATATTTTTATTTTTTCAGATTTCTATTAATTTTTATTATTTTTAAGGGTTTAGTGAAAAAAGAGATCAATTTTGTATTTGAAAATTTTGTATTTGAGAGAAATTGTGTTTTCTGTTTGGGTCTTCTGTGTTGGGGGTTTTCGTTTTGGGGGGATTTCAAGCTGCTCCTTTCGACAATATAAAACAATTTTTGTATTTGCGCTAAACCGAAATTGATAAAATTTCACCAGTCATACAATTCGCGCATAAAGCTCGACTTTAACATTACACTCAAAGAACAAATCAGTTGAGACAACCGGTTTTTTTATTGTCAACCGATTTATTTAGTTCTGTCAACATTCGACTGATTCAGTTGTTGCAACACCACATATCAATTCACACAACAAATTAATACAATTGTCACAACCAATTAATCGATGATTGTGGTAGCCAATTTAAGCACACAAAATCAATAAAATTGACGAATTCAGCTGCACAGCGATTCGTCGGCGATTTCCGATCTGTATATTCTTTATCTCGTTGTGACTCTGACTTTGTGTTTGCAACGCGTTGGAGCGCTAGGGTAGAAATACAACAGATGGAAAACAAATAGCCAGAACTTTGCAGAATAGTATAACACTTATTGAATATAGTATTTTTGCGCATAAAAAATCGAACAGTCCGAACTAACAGGCCCTTTAAACTATCCAAGTTTGTTCAAAACGTGATACGCGCTGTCCGCAGCACAAAAAACGAGTGAAAAATCTGATGCTTGTGCGACTAATGTTGTCCTGCTTTGGCATAGTATTTTTACAAAACAGCTGGTTTCGCAGTTGAATCGAATAAATATTGGTTACTACAACCTAATGTTATATCGTCACTATTATGCCAAAGGGACGAATGTGCATTTCTAAAAATGTTGGAAAATCAAATCTTAAAGTTTGAATTGCTTAAAAATTTGTAAAATTTAGCTTTTTATTAGTTTTTCTCTGTTATTTTGGGGTATTCATCATTTATTATAACGCATATAAAATATCATGGGATTTGGACAACTTACTGAATTATAAATACGGATTTTGCGAGGCTATATCCTGAGCAAATAGTATTAATTGTTTGTTTTTAAAGCACCAATCTATTGGCATCATTCATTAAAAATATGTTCTTGGAAATAACAAAAATTCGAAAAATTGCTTTAAAAATGAACAATTAATACCTTTAAATCACTATTTTATCTTGCACCAAAAGTTATATCGAAAAAACGAAGAAATTGGAAAAACTTAAAATCTTGTCATGCCATGAGGGCGAATCTTTTCGTTTTTTTGCCATAACTTTTCATTGCTACAAGATAATATAGTGGTGTAAAGTTATTTTTGTTCGTTTTTAAAGCAACTATCGATCTGCATCATTATTTAAAAATGAGATCTTGGCAAAAAAAAAAATTCGAATTCGAAAAAATGATGCCAATCGATAGGTCCGTTAAAAACAAACAATAAATGCCTTCACACCACTATTTTATCTGATATCAATAAAAAGTTATGGCGAAAAAATGAAAAGATTTGCCCTTTTGGCATGACAAGATTTTAAATTTTTCGAATTTTTGTTATTTGCAAAAAAATATTTTTAATTAATGATGCTGTATCGATAGGTGCTTTAAAAACGAACAATAAATGCGTTACACCACTTTTTATATAGTATCAATAAAAAGTTATGGCGACAAAAAAAAAAAGATTCGCCCTTTTGGCTTGACAAGAATTTTCAATTTTTTAAATTCACCCTTTTGGTTTTGTCTTTAGTCGCTAGAAATATCCAACAAAACGAGACGCTATTTTGGCACAGTATACTTGAGGAAAAACTACATTCAAAAATGTAAAAGAACGGAAATGTCAAAAATTGCACCTTTGGCATTTAGTCAATTTAACCATTAATCTGTTGAGCCAACATTTAATATGGATTTAATATGGATTAAAAGTTTGTTTCCCCAATCAATGTTGCAGTTGCTTCAACTAATTGTTGGTTACGTCTCATGCTATTGTTTGCCACAAAAGAAATTCAGTGAAGGCAAACTACATTTGGTAGATGCAAATAAATATTCGTTGAAACAACTGAATGCCAAGCAATAATTTTTTCTGTTTATATATCCCTTAAGAAATAATGAAGAAATTTGATTTTTTCTTCGATGTGATTTGTATTTATAAAAAATACTAAATTACAGAAAAACATTTTATAAACTTAATTAGTATTGTATTTTTTAAGAATTTATTTATTTATTTATTATTTTTTTTTTTTGAAAAATCACTTTAATCAACATTTAAGCACACGAGTGCTGGCTGCCACCTCAAGTGGCACAACCAAAAATCATGCAACTGTTGCAGTTAGAAAGATGTCTGCGCTTCCGTCTGTCGGTTTCTACGTCCCTTCGTCCGTCTGTCCGACTGCTTATTGCGCAGACAAGCGTATGACAGTCGGCAGCTGGGGAAAAACAGCTGCAACATTTCGCCAAACGTCTCTTTGCCGCAACGAAAACCCAAAAATATTTCAATTTGCTCAAATTGTATTTTTGATTTTTTTTATTTTATATTTTTTTGTGGTTTTTGTAGTGTAAAAATGTTGTTGCTTGTTGCATTGACAGCACTGCAGCACTGCGAAAGTCAGTCACTAGAATAAAGTGCTGCCAGGACAGCTGTGGCAGCAAACTGCAGCAGGAAGACGCGCGGTGTTTCCGATATTTTTGCTGACTATAAACTGAAGCATTATTTCCGGCATGATGCAAACCAAATGCTGACATTTTACCATTGCTATACATTGTCTCGATTGGCGCAATGCTGGCGTTTTTACATTTTGTGATTTTTTTTTGTTCATTCTATAAAAATTAGCTTTGTTTTGTAGCATTATGCATTTAAATTTATTTTTATTATTTTTGTTTTCTTATATTATTTATTGCCAGCTGGACCCGTACATGACTCGTGCACATATGTGGAGTGATTTTATTAATTAAAAAAAATATATTATTTATTTTTGATAGTCTAATTGAGTTTGTTTGGTGGGTTCTATTATTTATTGTTTTTACTTTTTAAAAATAGAGCAATTTTTAATTTTAATTTTATATATAATTTTGTGTTTTTACTTTTCTGTTTTGCTTTTGTGTTTTGCTTTTGTGTTTTGCTTTTGTGTTTTGCTATTGTGTCATTGGACCCGTGCAAAGATTTTGTGTTTTTGCTTTTGTGTTTTGCTTTTATGTTTTTGCTTTTCTTTTTTTGCTTTTATTTTTAATTTTGTGTCTTTGTTTTTGCTTTTGTTTTGTGGTTTTTCTTTTGTTTTTGCCATTATATTTAAATTTTTAAGTAAATTTCGTGAAGAGGATTTTTGTTTTTACTTTTTTGTGTTCTGCTCTATTTTTAATTTTAATTTTATATTTAATTTTGTGTTTTTACTTTTCTGTTTTGCTTTTGTGTTTTGCTATTGTGTATTTGGACCCGTGCACTACTCGTGCAAAGATTTTGTGTTTTTACTTTTGTGTTTTGCTTTTATGTTTTTGCTTTTCTTTTTTTGCTTTTATTTTTAATTTTGTTTTTGTGCTTTTGTTTTGTATTTTTTCTTTGGTTTTTGCCTTTATTTTAGTGTCTTTGCTTTTTCTTTTGTGTTTTTGCCTTTGATTTTGTGTTTTTTATTTTGTGTTCTTGCTTTTGAATTTGTGTTTTTGGTTTTGTGATTCTGCTTTTGTTTTTGTGGTTCTGCTATTGTTATTTGTATTTGCTTTTGTTTTTGTATTACCATATTTTGTTTAGTTTTTATTTTGCTTTTGTGTTTATGTGCTTGTTTTAGTTCCTGCTTTTGCTTTAGTTTTTGAGTTTGATTTTCGCTTTTGTTTTTGTGTTTTTTTTTTGCATTTTAGTTTTTTTTTGTTTTATCTTCTTAGTTGGTGTAAACCCTGGTGAATTGCTGCATTTACAGCAATTATATTTTGCAACATTTGCTGCATTCTTATTTTATTTTAATGTATTTTCATATATTATTTGTTTTTAATTTGTTTTTTGAACATTTTTTTACTTCATATTTGTCAAACTGGACTCAAAAATGATTACCGCCTTTACTGTAAATTTATTAGTATCTCCTATTTTATTTTTAATTATTTTTTATTTTTTATATTTTTTTTATTTTTTCATACAATTTTATTTTTGATTCAATTTTGTTTCATACAAAAAAATATTTACGCATTTACTGCCTTTTTATTTGTAGTTATTGTGAGTTTTTTTTTTATTTTATATTTTTTATGTAAAAAATAATTTCTTTATTCATTTTTTCTTTCATACAAAACCATATTTGCTACACATACAGCCATTTATAAAAATATAATTTTTTATTTTTTTTTTAATATTTTTTTTTATTATTTTTTGATTTCCTCATCCATATTTTTTTTCATTGAATACTATTTTTCTATACAAATTTGATTTCATACAAAATATGATTTGATTTGATTTGCAACATTTGCTGCCATTTTGCAGCATAGTACAGCAACAACAACAAAAAATACACTTTACGCACTTAAATGCACTACGCATCATGCTGAAGCACGTTGCCGTTCAAGGACTCTTAAAGTGCCAAAAATGTACATTTAATGCGCGTCGAAATTCACCCAACTCAAGAGTTTCAATGCTTCAATAGCTGCACTTTTCACTCGCACGTGTTACACCGCACACTGAGAGTGAAAGAGAGCAGCACGCGCCGTGCACTATGCGACTATTTCGTTAACAAAGTGCTGCCAAAGTGTGCGAACCGAAAACACGACAAAAGAAAAAAGATTCCCACTACATTGAGCTGTATTTTGTAGTGGTTTTTGTGCGTCGTCAAATATACCAAACAAAAAAAATGGAATACGGCTAAAAGTTTGACCGACTCCCCCAGCATCCTATGTTATTCAGTGGGACACATTGGAACTATTGGGACATTGAGGGATTCATTGAGTTTGAGGTGGTTTCAGTTTTATTCTGTGACTTTCTTGCACACACATGCAATGCAAAAAGTGCTCTTTGTAATTTTGCAAATTGAAGCATTTTTAAAAAAGAATTTTAACAGCGCTGAGTAAGAGTTTTGCGGTCATGCGAGGTCGCACAGTGGGTTAAACTTTTAAATAGCTGGTGATCAACTTATACCAAGACTCTTTATACCAAGAGATATCATACCAATATATCTTATACAAATGGACATCTTTTACCCAGACATCTCATATCAAGAGACAGTATAGACATAGACCAAGAAATCTTACACCATTTACCAGGACACCATATATGTCTCTAATAAAAATGATAATATGAATGAAAATATGCACTCAAACTCAACCAACTAACAGATTTATAATATTTATGAAAAAATTAATAAAAACTATGAATATTTCAGAAATACAATGAAAAACATTAACGAAAAACCTGTATAAGGCAACCGATAATTATAATGTCAAATATCAAATGGGGATTCCGTAAACAATCGAGGTGCTATAATCTAGAAGATGTAGTCTTTTTTGATATCATCGGCAAAAACTCGGTATCGTCGTCGTTCCGTGAAAAGTCGTTTAGTCCATTTTTCGAAAATATTAAGATAAGTATGCCACTATAATAAAAACGAACTCATCATTGGAAAAGTCCTCGAAGTCCTACATCTTACCAAACCGAAGATATTAAAAATGAAAAATCACTAACTCCAAATATTTAAAAATTTATTTCAATGAATAGATCCAAAGTCCACAATTAGCCCCTAAAAAGGAGCCAATCAAATCTATTTTGGACTTAAACAATAGAAGATGATCTACATGGGCATTTCTTATCAAAAAATACTATAATAAAGGGTTTTTCAAATGGGACGCTACAAAAATAGGGTGACAGGGACAGCAAACGACGCCATATTTCTTGCCGCTCTTTTGATATTTATCTTCAGTAAGGTTTGCCATTTCATGATGGAAAGATATACGAGCCAACAACGAGTCGTAATTATTAAAATTTACTACCGAAATTCAAATTCGTATATCTTTCCATCGTGAAATGGCAAACCTTACTTAAGAGAAATGTCAAAAGAGCGGCAAGAAATATGGCGTCGTTTGCTGTCCCTGTCGCTTTACTATTGTAGCGTCCCTGTTGAAAAACCCTGTACATTAAAATACATTGACAAGATACGATAAATAAACATTTATCGCATCGATATCGTTATATTTTTCGAAGCGATATCTAACTTTGTATAATTTTTTCATCGATATTGTTCCGACTTCAAAAAATTTCTCGTACCAAGAAAACTCCGACAAAACGCACCGATATCTATCAACCATGTAGGTCCAATTTGATGCTCGATAACGGTACGAGAAAGTGTCCGATATCGTGTGATTTCTCCTTTTTCTCGCATCTAGTTACGATTTCGAAACGAATGGCATACTGGGATGCCTTTTATAATTTCAACAGTATGTAAATATTTTTTAATATATATAAATATTCTTCATACGATCGATATCCGTTTAAAATAATAAAATGTTTAAAACCAAACGGTATGGAAATCCGTAACCTTAATTAAAACCAGTAACTTCAACGAGTAAACACATATATTGTCGGTGATACTGCAAAACCGCCTAACTGCATGTGAAAATTACGACTAATTTTGTGATATAATCGGGTTTTTAATGATATATTGATCGGATAAGTTAGATAAATGCCATTATAAGTTATGACATACTTAATTTTGTGTGAAGTAAGTGCAGAATTGAGACTGAAAATAATTTTGTTTCTTCTGTAAAATTCATTTTGTAAGAGGTATTCGAAAATGAAGATAGGCAGTTTTGCAGTATCACCGACGATATAATTTAAATACAATTTGAGAGTGCTGGTTTAACTCAGTTTTTTCCTATCTTATTATGGTTTTTGAAATAATGTAGTCTAGATTATTTTATTGAAAATAAAATCGTTCCACTGTATTCTCTCTAAATGCCCTGCAAGACACAAAAGTATAAAATTCCCGCGCCAAGAATGCATGTAATGCAGTTTAAAAGCATTTTGTAATTACACTAAATGAGCGCAATAATTAAAATCATGTAATGCTCTGAACTAAAGAATTTACAAGAAACTCAAAGGGCTACTAATTGCACAAACACTAATGTAGTATTTTGTAAAATATAAGAATGAGAACAATTGTGCAAAATTGGAAAATATAGATTACGAACTATTCTTAATAGAATATTTAGCAATTCTTCAAGTTAATTTAAATATGTATTACATAAAAAAAAAACAATCTGAAAAATACAAAAAAATAATAATTTGAAATGGTGAAAATCGAATAAAATTACATAACCCTAGTAGAAATTTGACCGATGCGCCATCGGAAAATGGTCGGGTTTTCGTTGGGTAAGCCCTATTAGAGAAAATATGATCATTGCCTTTGTGTGCCCTTATCATGCTTACCTTACCAGGGTTTGCATTATATAAATAGTCAATGTTCCCGATCATAGCTACATTATTTGTTCCTCATAACAAAATTAGTATCAGGCAATGATCGAGATTTAACGAGAGCAACCCTATTATGCTCGGGCTCTGACAAGGCAATTGTCGGGTAAATAATAAAATGGGAAATTGTCCGATCCGTACATGATCATGGCCTGAGGTCAGTGCATGATCAGGACACTGCGTTACAAGGACATTATGGGCCTCGTCCTATCCCGATCATCTCAAATAATGACATGATCACTTCATGACCATGGCCCTACAAAAATTTCTACTAGGGAAACAATTAGAAATTTATTTTTTAAAATAAGATGCCATCAAAATACCATCTTATAATTTGGCATGAACATTTATATTAAATCAACAAAAATTTAGAATTTTTTCAGAATTTAAAGAGGATCTAATTTAAGAACATCTAATTTGAAGAACAAACATTAAACCATAAACCATATTCAAGTTTAGAAGTTATAACTTACATTTTCAAAACCATTGTTTTATTAGCTTTAAAAGGAGATCTTAACGGAGTTTTTACCATTTTTCGTTCAGGAAATATATAAATATGAACAACTATACAAATGTGATTTTTGACCCATTTTTTTGTAACTTAGAACCACTGTATATCCGGAACTAATGGTTGGAAAAATAAAAAAACATATCGATACTCTTTATCAGTTACCCAAATTTCATTGAAATCGAAAAGGTAAAATCTCAAATTTTTTTTTTTTTTTTTGGTCGATTTGAAGTAAAATACCTCGTATATATAAATACATTTTGAAATCAATTTCGTTCTCGCTTCAAATGTCAAAATTTCTTAAAATTAAACGATTTTATTTTAAAATCGCTTTTGTGCCCAATTGCATTAATGATAATTCTCCCCTTATATCTTCAAAATGATATCGAATCTACCGAAAACAATTTCGTTTTCGAACTCACACCGAGTTCATGATCTCAATCATTGCAAAATGAAAACGAACTCGTCGTTGAATCTCGTTTCGAGTCTCGTGCTTGCTTTAAATTTACAGATCTCTTAAACTTTACACATAAATGATTTCATTTTAGTATCGTTTTTGTACCAAAGACATTTGAACGATCTCTTCTAGTATTTTTCTATCTGAAACAATGTCAAATCTTGCCTCAACTCTCGAAAACCAAAAACTTAACGTCGCCCTACTTCTCGCTCGCCCTGCATTTATCGATTTTAAGATTTTTTTAAATCAAATTCTAGAGCTTGAGAATTTACAGAAAAGTGATATTGTTTTAGAATCACAGATCAATTAACAAAGACAATTGCATTTTCGTGTTTTCATTGTATTTCTCAATCAGTAACATTTGATAAAACGATTTTAAATTTAATCTATCGATTTAAACTATCGAAAACGATGTCGCCGTTTCCAAAAACGATATCGTTTTCGTCTCTAAAAATGACTACAAATGGAAATATCGTTAACGATTGATTTCTCAACCTCGAATATTTTCATAAAACAATCAATCATGATCTTATTCTCGATCTTTTTGTGCAAATTACAAAAACGATATCGTTTTGGAATCTCCGAATCAAAGACATTCGCAACCCAAGTTTCCCTCGTATTGCTCGATCTGAAACATTTGCATAAAACGAAAGCAAATCTTGCCTCAACCATCGAAAACAAGGTCGCCGTGTATATTTCGATTTAACGAGTTTTTGGAAATCTCATTGCATAAAAATGATGTCGTTTTCGTCACTAAAAACGACTACAAATGGATCGTTTTCTCGATCTCGAACATTTTCATAAAAAGGTATCGAATTCTTCAGCTCAAAATTTTTGTTAAAAGAAAACGACTTATTTTAGAACACAAATCTTAGCTCGACTACCGAATTTAATCTCGTGCGCATCACTAATATTATCGAAGTTTAAAATTTGCTTTCATTTTCCCTATTCCCTATTTGCCCGATGCGCCATCGGGAAATGATCGGGTTTTCGTTGGGTAAGCCCTATTAGAGAAAATATGATCATTGCCTTTGCATGCCCTTATCATGCTTACCATAGCAGGGTTTCCATTATCTAAACAGTCAATGTTCCCGATCATAACTACATTATTTGTTCCTCATAACAAAATTAGCATCAGGCAATGATCGAGATTAATGAGAGAAACCCTATTATGCTTGGGCTCAGACAAGGCAATTGTTGGGTAAATAATAAAATGGAGAATTGCCCGATCAGTACATGATCATGGCCTGAGGTCAATACATGATCAGGACACTGCGTTACAAGGACATTATGGGCCTCGTCATATCCCGATCATCTCAAATAATGATATGATCACTTCCGGACCATGGCCCTATTAAAATTTCTACTAGGGTTTTAAGTCTCTAATTCAAAACTATTCAAGATAACTGGCGAATATCGACAACCCAAAAATAAAATCTAAAATAAAAAGAATAAAATTGTATAGAAATGTTTGTATAAAGCAAACGATTTATAGCATAGAAAAAAATCATTGATTAGATTCCAATCATGCCTTCAAACAATTTTTACAAGGATACTGCTAAATTAAGCCTGTGTCGGAATTAGATGCAGTACAATTTTGTATGCATCTAATTGCCGACACTTTGTAATTAGCTTTGGATAACTCAATAAATGCCTTTTTAGTAAAATAAGTCATCAAAGAAAGTGTCTATATCGTCGTTGTAGAAGTTAAATCTCACCATTTACATTTTCAAAATGCGAATTATTCATTTAAAAACATCATTATATATCTGTCAATTTCTGATCGATGATCTCAATAGTTTTTTACTAAATGAGAAGAAAATGTGAATCTATCCAATAGTATTTCAACTCTAAAAATGTATAAATTATTTTTTATAATAATAATCACCAAACTCGAAATTTAAGATTTTCAAAAAAAAAAAATGAATTTTGTCTTTTGGTTCTAAAACGACGATATATTAAATAACCGGCTAATTTTTTAAATCATTAAATTTTATTAAGCTTTTATATGGGGAGGCTTCACTGGACACGAGCCTGCATTTTCTTCAAATTAAATCTGATATTTAGAAGGTATTTTTCGTTTGTTCTTCTTTTATTGCCAAAATTTGGAGTTGAAAATATGATTAGTATTCATAAATTGTCACCAACTTTTATTAAGAATATTTAATACGATGCCAACAGTAATATTACTGTCATAAAATATACCAAATATATTTTAAAATTGTATGCCCCTTCAAAAGCTTAATGCATTATCTGTCAGATAACAGCGCACAAGTGCTCTTTATACAGCGCACAACACAGGCATCCACCATAAAAACGTTTTTCATTTGGCAATTCGAAAACATAATTGAATTGCATTGCAAAAAAAAAGCAGAAAGAAAAAATTGAAATACTACAAAACGATTTTGCAGCTAAAAGTCAGTCTACCATTTGTACGGGATATGTGAATAACTTTTATGGTAGTACCTACACGGATAGAAAAGATTTGTTTGAATATGTTTGAATGTAATTAAAAAGTAATACGAAATTATCATACATGTATTAGGAATGAAGTGTAATTAAATTATAATCGAAATTGAATTTATTTTTGTTCACGTGTAAACATTATTATATTGTCCAGCAGAATCTGTCAAATTTACCATAAATATGTTACAATACCAACATAAAATTTTAATTGCATTTGAATAAACTGTTACTTGATTAAAACTATGTTTCGAACGACAGAAACTGCTAATCAAATCTAAATACAATGTATGTTCGCAACGCTCGTCTTAATTCGATAATTTATCGGCTGACAAAGTTGGCAACGTTGTGCAGCATTTTCTACCTACGCCATCTTTTGCCATCGTTTGAACATATTGATGTTTAAAAACAAACAACAAATAAATTCGTTTCAAATAAGTGTATTCTTGCAACACATTCTTCTTGTGTACGAAGTTGGCACTCGTTAAGCGTTTTCTACTTACGTCTCTTTTGTCTTCGTATGAAGTATGTATAGGATCATTTTAAACATTCTGATGTTTGAAAACAAACAAAACCATAAATTCAAATGTAAATAATAGTATTCTTGCAGCTCTCTTCTTGTATACAAAGTCGACATTCGGTGAGCGGCATTTTCTGCGTACGTGTCTTTTGTTGTTCGTTGAGAAAACGTGTTCGTGTCGGTGATGGTTTTCTTATTTGTAAATTAAATAAATATAGAAATTGTGTTACAAAAAGTACAAATAGTAACAGAGAGATATAAAATTTAATAGTGCACTATATAATTTCTGAAACTAATGTGTAAATAATAGTATTCTTGCAGCTCTCTTCTTGTATACAAAGTTGACACACGGTGAGCGGCATTTTCTGCGTACGTGTCTTTTGTTGTTCGTTGAGAAAACGTGTTCGTGTCGGTGATGGTTTTGTTATTTGTAAATTAAATAAATATACAAATTGTGTTACAAAAAGTACAAATAGTAACAGAGAGATATACAATTTAAGAGTGCACTATACAATTTCTGAAACTAATGTGAAAAAACACAAATAAAAATCAGTGTTTCGATTTTCAAACAGAATTCGGCATGTTTTTTTACAAAAGCCTCCGTGAATTCCTTGTCTACGCTATGTGCGAGCCTGCATCGTCTGGTTTAGCGTCTGCTGGTGCAATTGTGCATTCATTGATGCTGTCACTTGTACTTGCAGTTAAAAAAAAACATTTTATTTTTATTTTATTTTCAGGATTTTTTTCCAAAAATATTTAAATATGTTTCTATGCATACTACTACTATTACTACTGTATGCATACTACTTTTTGTACTGAAACAACTGATGTGTTTCACTGCAATCATATTTATATTCAGGTCGTTCAAAATCATATTTTATTTTGAACATATTTATGTTTCGGTTCAAATATTTATTTTAATTGGACGTTGTAATTATTATGTTTCCATTAGAACATACTCCATTTTAAGGGACAACATAAAAATGTTTCCGTGATATTATAATGTAAGTCAGAGCTCATTACAACACTGTTCAAGTCTCAATACAACCCTGCTTACAAATGATTTATCAGTCAATTATATATTATGTTTACATAAAATTTCAAACATACATGTTAATGCCTGCAAAATTATGTTTGGGAGAGCCATTTTTTTTGCAGCGTGTATGTTTTTTGTATCTGTTTGTTGGAATATTTCTCATTTTTTTCAGGTTATTGTGTCGTTTTCAGCATACAACATGACGAGTCTAATCAATGAGTGATTTTGTGGTACAAAACGTTTTCTGTTACCTGGGCTGTGGTATTGATTGATTTTGGTTCTATTGTTTTTTGCACCTGCATATAGAGCGTTGTTTGCGGAACGTCTGCAATTGACGGTAATTGATAAGAGTCGCTAATGGAAGTCAACAACTAGTAATTGCAATGCAAAAACTAATTAAAAGTTTTACAGAATTATAGGAAAAACATTTTTTGTATAAAGGTCTTTATAAAGTATTCAGAGAAAATCAAGAAAATTTACTATTTCTTGTTTAGAAACTGAATATACCCTTTCACTCTTAAAGTTAATGGTAAAATCTATGAAAGAATTTTATACAATTTATGAAATACATTTCCATTTTGTGAAATTTTAGTATATTTACTTTCAGTTATAAAAAAATCACAAGTTTATTTTTTATATAACTTTTTGCTTATTTGTAGGCTTTTGAATTTTTTATCAAAGGACTATACAAAAACTTTTGAGTTTCCCAATCAAATATTTCTTTATTTTTTTTTTTTGTATATTCGCAAAAACTCCCCAATATTTACCCCAATTTCAACCAGCGCAAAAGTTATTCATCTGTAACGATGTGCGCTTTATTTAACGCCATTTAAAAAAATTAATTAATTGAAGCAGTCGCGCTTTATGCTGCCCCATTTGAGAGCACACAGCGTACAACACAAAGCTTAATTAAATTAACACATTTTGTTTTATATACTGAAAATGCACATTTTTTGATATTAAGAATTAAGTAAAATTGCTGTTTGCAGCAAATATATTATAATGATAATCATAATATGTTACCACAATAAAAATATTTGTTTCTGGAATAATTTTTTTAATCATTTTCCGATTTATGAGACTATTTTATGATTTTTCCATCACATTTTAAAACTATATAATTAATATGTTTAATGTGCATTATATTATAATTGTTGCAAAACTTATTTTACTATATGCTTAATAAAAATTAAAAATCTCATTAATTTTTTTATATTAAGAGCTTTGTTGTTTTTGTTTCGTTTTATTCTTTTATTTTTATATATGTTAAGCCGTTTTTGTTTTGCTTTTGTTTTATTTTATTTTTATTTCACCTTTTTTGAATAACTTTATTTTTTGTCTGTTTCTTTTTTTGCTATTGATATTTTACTTTTAAGATTGACTTATTGTTTTTACTTTAATTTTTTTTCGTTTTGTGTTCTAAATTTTATTCTTGAGTTTTTGGTTTATAATTTTGTGCTTTGGATTTAAATTTTTATTTTGTTTTGGATTTTGCGTTTTTGGTATTTTTACTTTTATTTCTTTTGTGTTTTTGATTTCGTGCTTTTGCTTTGCGTCTTTGTTTTTATTTTGTTTGTTTTGTATTTTTCTTTTTTTGATATATTTTGCTTTTGTTTCTTCGTTTTGATTTTGAATTTGTTTTTGAGTTTTTGATTTTATGCCTTAGCTTTGGTTTTTGTATTTTTGATTATGTTTTTGCCTTTGTTTTGGGATTTTGCTTTTGTTTTATTAATTTTGTTTTTGCTTTTGTAATTTTGTTTTCGTATTTTTGCTTATGTTTTTTTTTCATTTGTTTTGTTTTGATTTTGCTATAGTATATGTGTTTTTGATTTCATGCTATTGCTTTTGTTTTGCGTCTTTGTTTTTATTTTGAATTTTTGCGTTTGTATTGTATTTTTCTTTTGTTTTAATGTATTTGGCTTTTGTTTCTTCATATTGATTTTGAATATGTTTTTTATTTTATGCTTTAGCTTTTGTGTTTGTATTTTTGATATTTTTTATATTATATAAACTATTTGTTTCGTTTTATTCTTTTATTTTGATATATTTTTAACCTTTTTTTCCCGTTTATGTTTTGCTTTTGTTTTATTTATATTTTTCCTTTTTGAATTTCTTTTATTTGTTTGTTTCTTTTTTTGCTATTGATTTTACTTTTGAGATTGCCTTTTTGTTTTTGCTTCAATTTTTTTGTTTTGTGTTCTAGATTTCATTCTTGAGTTTTTGCTATTTCGATTTTATTTTGTTTTTTGGTTAATAAATTTGTGTTTTGGATTTAGGTTTTTATTTTGATTTTGTTTTGGATTTTGCGTTTTTGGTATTTTTACTTTTATTTCTTTTTTTTTTTTTCTTTTGTGTTTTTGATTTTGTGCTTTTGGTTTGCGTCTTTGTTTTTATTTTGTTTGTTTTGTATTTTTCTTTTGTTTTAATGTATTTTGCTTTTGTTTCTTTGTTTTGATTTTGAATTTGTTTTTGAGTTTTTGATTTTATGCTTTAGCTTAGCTTTTGTTTTTGTATTTTGATTATGTTTTTGCCTTTGTTTTGGGAATTTTTTTTTTGTTGTTTTAATTTTGTTTTTGTTTTTGCTTTTGTTTTTGAAATTTTGTTTTCATATTTTTCTTATGTTTTTTTTTTATTTGTTTTTGTATTGATTTTGCTAATGTATATGAATTTTTGATTTCATGCTTTGGCTTTTGGTTTGCGTCTTTGTTTTTCATGCTTTTGCTTTTGTTTTGCGTCTTTGTTTTTATTTTGTATTTTTGCGTTTGTTTTGTATTTTTCTTTTGTTTTAATGTATTTTGCTTTTGTTTCTTCATATTGATTTTGAATTTGTTTTTGATTTTATGCTTTAGCTTTTGTTTTTGTATTTTTTGTTTTGCTATTGTTTTTGTGTTATTGATTTTGTTGTGCATTTTTTTGTTTGTATTTTTGTGCTTTTACTTTTGTTTTTGTAATTTTGTGTTTTTGTTTATGTTGTTGTGTTTTATGTTTCTTTAATTTAAAATCTTTCGAAACAGATTAATGTTTTGAAAGTATATATGATTATTTATCAGTGATGCCAACTGAAGGGGAATACCACAATTAGTGGGGAATTTTAGTCTTAGTAATCGGGGAATGGTCCACTTTTGGCGGGGAATTTCAAATTAGTATCTCTTACATTTTCTGCATTTTTAAGGATTGGAATATAGGGGCATAATCCAACTTTTGATCGAATTACATTTGAACATTTTAAAACAAACGTTTTTACTTTTAGATTTGATATCTCGTAGTACAATAAATAATTTTTGAAATGAATTTAAACAGCATTTTTTTCACTTTCAATTCGTTTGGAAAATAATAAATTCAAAATCGTTTGTTTAGAATTTTGCAGGTAAAATCGGATTCGATCAATTTTACCTCTATATTCCAATCATAACAAAGATCATAATTTGACTTCTAATAAACACAATCTATTAAATACTATTTCTAGATCTAGATAAATTCCTTTAACATTTTCTAATGTTATATTTTTAAATAAAGAATAAATTTTTACTTAAAGTAAGACCTGCAAATTTAAAATGCCTCTTAATAGTTGAAAAAATATTGTTTTCAGTATTTTAAAGATTGCAAATTTTGGGAATTTAAAATTTCGAAACTAAAAATATCAATGACAAAAATGTAGTAAACAATTATCCAAATTAAAAATTCGAAAATAATATATATTTACAATTGCACATTTATTTATACAGGTCTTTAAATGGTTAAATTTAATTATCAAAATAGTTTGCTCCTATTCAAAATATTTTTATCTGCATAAATTAACCATTTTCAGTACTTTTTTAAACCAAGTTTATCATTCATTTTTTCAGTTCACATTATAGTCAATATTTCACATATATTTAAAATTTCATATTAACTAAGTACTAATTGTCTATCAATCTGTCTGTAAAGTTTAAAGAAATTCAGACATTTTGATTTGAAACTATAAACTTTTGAAATATTTATTTAAGCTAAGTATAAACTTTCAGTAAAAAAGTAGACCTTAATTAATAAATATAGCAGCACTTGGTAATAATAAATAATTTTTCTCAATTTATAACGGCTGATAAAAGTCATTCGAAAAATAGAGAAATCAAGAAATAAATAAAACATATTAAATGAATAACATATTGCGTAATATTTGTTCTATGGATTATTTCCATTTTTATTGAAACACTATTTATTCTCAGTATATTTAAATTACATTTGTGCGGGAAATTTTATAGTCAATTGGGGAATTTTGCTAAGAATATCGGGGAAAATGAAAATATGAATTGGCATCACTGTTGTAAAGGGTTTTTCAATAAGAGCGCTACAGAAGTAGAGCGACAGGGACAGCAAACGACGCGATATTTCTTGCCGCTTTTTTGACATTTCTCTTCACTAAGGTTTGCTATTTCATGATGTAAAGATATACGAGCCAACAACGAGTCGAAATCATTAAAATTTACTAACGAAATTCGAATTCGTATATCTTTCCACCATGAAATGGCAAACCTTACTGAAGAGAAATGTCAAAAGAGCGGCAAGAAATATGGCGTCGTTTGCTGTCCCTGTCGCTCTACTTTTGTAGCGTCCCTGTTAAAAAACCCTATATATGTACTTCGGATATGGACTGTGAAATTGAGCCTTTTTTGCACCACACCCTTCAATTACTTTTTATAAAATTGTAAAATCAATTTGTAGATTTTTGTATAACTTTTTTATTATTAATTTTAACATGAACACAAATACATGATAAAAAATCGACAACTCAGCAAAGCCTCAGCACTTTTAAATTAAAGTAAATACAGAACAGGATGTTTCGAAAGTAGAGATGAACATGAAATGATAAGGGACGTATTACTGGTAGAATGATAGGGTGTTATTTTTATCCAAGCAGAGGCCACACTATTTTTTGTCTCTGTTTAAAAAAAAAGCACTGTGGCAACATGAGAGCACATTACACAATTTGAAGGTTAATACAAAACGGAAGTCAAGCGACGATAAAAGTCAACATATACCAGAGTGAGAGGGAAAGAAAGATAGATAGAGAAATACACAAAACGAAAATACACAACCACTGTCAGAGCTATAATTACAAATATCAGCGGAAACCAAAAGAAAAAAAATAACAAATATAAAATGTTGGAAATGCAGTAGAGAAACTCAATGCGTTTCCCTCGTATATTTCGGTTTCATTTTGTTTTGAATTTTCTTTCATTGCAAATGTTCATTTATACAATTTTCAGCTCGTCATCATTAACTGCTAAGGGAACTAAAAGAAACAACAACAATGTACATCATACACTGGTTGGCTAATTATGCGGTTACAAATAGTGCTGATGATGTTTAACCCATCAGTGTATTGCGTTTATAAAATATTACTGGGGTTGAAAATATACAAAAAAAAAAATAATTAAAATTTTTTTTATTTTACTATAAAAAATACCAGGTTTTACTTATTGTACAAATCATAAAAATAATACCTATCAAAAATATTTCATTTATAAAATTTACTGTATGATTTGGTGAGAGACTTAAATACAGACATTTATAAACTATAAATATGAACGACAAAAAAATCATCATATTATTCAATACCTCATAATATTTTTGAAAGATTTTTAGACACTGAACAGTTCGCTAATAATTTTTAGGGATTATTAGCGATAGTGTTATGACACCAGACAACAAATAAATGCAAGGTCTACATATCAAATCGTTTAAGTCTTCTTTTTCCAATGAACACAATAAGAATTATGTGCATTGAAAAATGAACCAAAAGCAAAGAATGCAAAAACTGCATCAACTGAAGATTTTGCTAAAGTTGTCAGCAATTTTTTCTAAAGATTTTAAGACAGATAAAATTCTACACATTTATCGTTTTTTTATCCTCTAGGTAAACTTTTTGGCAGGTTAAAGGCAGATTAAAAATATTTTGTGTAAGACTTATACATATGTGCTTAAAAATGCAGTGTTTGTATCAAAAAATATCAATTGACTCAATATAAAATGTCTGTCATATCTTAGGGTTATTTTGATAAAATTTCCATAAAAATGGAAGTTTTTGGAGAGTATATCAGCTCTAGACCATCATTAAGGCAGGCTGATTCACGGCATATTTTGGGAATGAGCACAAAACAGAAAACAATTTTGTCTCTGAAATCCTTGTCAAAACCTTTGGCAGAGTAGAGGCAGTTTCGAAACATTTTATGAAATTTTTAATGCAGAAAAGCCAGAGTTTATAACAATAGCTGCCTATTTGTTTAACTTTATACAAGACTAGCTGGAGCTGTGCACGACTCGTGCAAAGATTTTGTGAATTCAAGGAAATGGAGTGATTTTATTAAAAAAAGCACATTTTTATTATTTATTTTCGATTAAGTTTGTTTGGTGGGTTCTACTATATATTCCAAATTTTAAGTAACTTTCGTGAAGCGGTTTTTTGTGTTTTTACTTTTTTTGTGTTTTACTTTTGTGTTTTTGCTTTTATTTTTAATTTTGTGTTTTTATATTTGTGTTTTGCTTTTGTGTGTTTGGAATGACTCGTGTTTTTATATTTGTGTTTTGCTTTTGTGTATTTGGAACAGTGCACGACTCGTGCAAAGAATTTGTGTTTTGCCTTTGATTTTGTGTCTTTACTTTTGTTTTGGTGTTTTGCTTTAGTTTTTGTGTTTTTTCTTTTGTTTTTCTTTTGTTTTTTGCTTTTGTCTTTTTGCCTTTGTTTTTTTATTTTGATTTTGTGTTTTGTTTTGGTTTTTGTGTTTTGTTTTTGTGTTTTTTGATTTTGTTTTTGTGTTTTGCTTTTGTGTTTTTTCTGTTGTTTTTGCTTTTGTTTTTGTGTCTTTACTTTTGTTTTTCTGTTTTTACTTTTACTTTTGTTTTTTGTATTTGCTTTTGTGTTTTTGTATTTGCTTTTGTGTTTGTGTTTTTGCTTTTGTTTTTGTGTCTTTTCTATATTTTTGTATTTTTGCTTTTGTAATTTGCTTTTATGTTTTTGCTTTTGCCATTGCTTTTGATTTTGTGTTTTGTGTTTGCTTTTGTTTCTGTGGTTCTGCTTTTGTTTATGTGGTTCTGCTTTTGTTATTTGTTTGTATTTCCATCTTTTGTTTTGTTATACCCTACACCTATGATGTACAGGGTATATTAACTTTGTGCATATATTGTAACGCCCCTTAGGAGGCGTGTCCGGTATGGAAAAGTATATATATTCTTGATCAGCATCACTACCCGAGTCCGTTTAGCCATGTCCGTCTGTCTATCTGTCTGTCTGTCTGTCTGTCTGTCTGTCTGTCTGTCTGTCTGTCCGTCTTGCTGTCTTGCTGTCTTGCTGTCCGAATACAGAATAACTTGAGAAATACTGCTCAGAATGCGATGAAATTTCGTCACAATATATTTTAGCCAAAAGTAGGAACTGAGTTTGAAAATGAGCCAAATCGGTCAACAGACACGCCCACCTCCCATACAAATCACTTTTATATAAATCTTTTGGAACTAATAACTCGAAAAGTATTCAAGATATAGTTGTAAAATTTAAAACATATTGTTATAATTCACCTAAAAATGTGTGGTCCAAAAATGGGCGTGATCCGCCCACATTTTTTTTTTCATTATTTCCCGGTTTTTAATAGTGGAAATTTGATCCGATAATTATTAAAATCAATTCTATGAAATTTTAAATATAGGCGTGGTCCGCCCAATTACATTTTTCAAATTTATTTTTTTTTAGTTTTTTATACTTTATATAATTTTTTTAATTTCTGGGGATATAAGGCGTAAATTTCTGATATATGAATAATATTCTGAGGGTTAATATCCCCACCAAAGGTGTAGGGTATTCCATAGTCGGGCCCGACCGACTATAAAAATCCGCCCCATGTGACCGAACTTACCCATGTGACCTAACTTTCCCAACTCGTTTTTATTTTGCTTTGGTTTTTGTGTGGTTGCTTATATTTTTCTTTTGCTTCTGCTTTTGTTTTTGTGTGTGATTTTTGCTTTTGTTTTTGTGTTTTTGCTTTTGTATTTTTTTTTGTATTTGAGTTTTTTGTTTTATCTTCTTAGCTGGTGTAAATCCCAAGTTCTAACGCGTTGAAAGTTTAGGTTGTATGCACGGATAGAAAAGATTTGTTTGAGTATGCTTGAATGTAATTATAACGTAATTCGAAATCACCATATAAATATTTGGAGTAATATCTAATTACATTATAATTGAATTGTATTATTATTTTGTTCAGATTTAAATATTATTATACGATATTTAAACATAAATTGCTTTAATCGCGAATTTACATGAATTTACTATATTAATGTTTCTGTGGAAATATATATTTTTCATCAGATATAAATATATGTATGTTTGATATTTCCGCTAGTTAACACACCCCAAGTCAATAAAAAGTTCATTAAATTATATGTACTTGGTTATTCGTGATTGTTACTGGGTGACAACTAATTTAAAAATAATAGCATTATGTTGATTATATTTATGTTTGGCATTACGATATCACAATTAAATAACAGCGCTGCCTACTTTCAGCACTCAGTAATACTCACATTAATACTTTCCATATAGTTCAAAAGTTGTTTTTGGTGAAAGAATTTGTTTAAGTACCGCCAATTACTGTTAATAACAGATAGTGGCTGTTTGTGAAATTTTATTCGTAAATTACTGAACTCAAAATAGAAACAATAGATGGAAATAAAATTATAAGGTATAAATAAAATATGTGTAATAAAAAAAAATATAAGTTTAAGTTTATAATTATATAATATAAATAAAAAAAAATGTAATTTAAAAATAGCGAAAAAACGAATATTGTGTAAAGAAGATATTAGCACTAAATTTACTATTTTTATATTAAAATTAAATGTAAACATAAATATGTTTACATGTAAATAACATGTTTTTCACATATATATTTTCTTATCATATTTTTATTTTTTATTATCAACATATATATGTTTGCAAGAACGCCGAAAATTATTCATTTTGAACATAAATATGTTTGAACGAAAGCAAAAATATGTTTGGCTGTTATTATAATAATGTTTGGCAATGAAATAATACTGTTGTTTGCATAAAGCTCCAAAGATAAATGTAATGCCTGCAAAATTATGTTTGGGAGAGCCCTTTTTTTTTGCAGCGTGTGGGAGGTGCCACGCACCGTAGTCCAATCCCACCCATATATAGCGTATGTCACCCATATATAGCCTACTATCACCTCCGGACTCCATACTCCGGACTCTGGGTAATTTTTAATATATATAATTTTTTATATTCATTTATTTTATTCTTTCATTTATAATAAACAAAATAACTTAATAACTTTCGCCTTGCATTCACCACATATCACAGTATTTATTACTATTCTAAGTGCCTGTTACATCGTTTAGAGTTGCCACATATCTGTCTAACTAAAGTAGTTCGTCCTCCGTCTATGTGCCGCTTCGCATGTCGAGCCAATCCTTCACTTTCTCCACTCAAACACTACGAGTTGCTGTCCGTCTGTCTGTTCGTCTATTTGTCTGTGTAATGCGAAATAGTTGTTAATATCAGGACTTTATTTCCTACACATAGTCGTTGCATTATTTATGAGGCACTCGGATTGTTTATGTGGCAACAGGGTAACTCGATGTGCGTCTGCATTGAAATTACTTGCGTAATTATTTATGTAAAATCTGCTTTTAATATTTTAGTACATTCTGTATTCATTTTTGCTGCTCTAATATTTATTATTTTGTTTTATGTATTCTTTTGCATTTATAATGAATGATTTTTAATTTAAGTATTTTATTGCAATAATATGTCAAGGTTCAAAATCAATTCAAAATACGCCAAATTATAAAGCTGTAATTTATTCAAATTTATTGCAGTACAAGTGCCAAATGCCATAAATAAAATATTTGGCTGACACACAGCATTTGTAAACAGCCAAACAGTCAACCGTGTCATGAAATTATTGCCTTTAAAAGACAAATATAAATAATTAAAATTTATTGAAATGTTATTAAATATTTACGAATGGAAATGCATCCGTGCATGTGATGGCAGCCATATATTAAATCGGCTGCTGTGATTGTTGCTGGTAACGCGCGACGTATGAGCCACATTTGATCAGCAAACAAACGGTTGCAATTTAAATAATGCGTTTAGCACAAAATAATAATTGAATTATGCGCTAGTTTTGCTTAATCATTATTGAAATTATAATTTATTTGAAAATGCAACTTAAAACAATACAATGTGGATTGAATGAATTATTTATAATTGCAATGCATACAAATATTGTAGGAGTTTTTGGTTTTATACAGTAATAAAACTATATTCTACATTTTTAAGCTTTACTAGCATATATTTTTTTTTATTAATATTTCAATGTTAATGAATTTATAGAAAAACTAGTATTTAATTTTGTTGTTTGTTTTATAAAACATTTTTTTTAAGTAAAGCGGTTCATTTTCTAACAATATACTGAAGAAAATAAATATTTGTAACAAACATATTTTGTAAATTATAAAACCAAATTACAATGTACGGAAATGAGGCTTGGTTTTATATTGGACATTCTTTAATATAAAACTTTCTTTAATATTTTCTGTGTTTCTATTGGTTTTTATTTTACTTTTGTTTCATATTTTCTTGCTAGTGTTTTGCTCATTTTGTTTTTGTGCTTAATTTTTATATTTGCTGGTTTAGGATTTTCTTTAATTTTTATTTATGTTGTTTTGCTTTTTGCGTTCTTTGTTTTGTTTTCTGTTTGTATTTGCTTTTGTTTTTGAGTTTGAGAAGACTATGTGTTTTGTTTTATATTTTGTTTTTGTATTTTTCTTTTTCAGCATTTCTTTGATTTTGTTTTTTTTTTTTGTATTTGTATTTTTGCTTTTTTTTGAGTTTTTGAGTTTTTGTGTATAGTGTTTTTTGTTTTTTTTTTTGTTATGTTTTGATTTTAACTTTGTGTTTTTGCTTTGGTTTTTATGTATTTGCTTTTATTATGTTTATGTAATTTTGATTTTGTTCTTGTGTTTATATTTTCTTTTTTGATTTTGTTTTTGTGTGTTTTGCGTTTTTTGTTTTGTTTTCTGTATGTTTTTGCTATTGATTTTGTTTTTAAGTTTGAGATGACTATGTGTTTTTGTTTTATATTTTGTTTTTGTATTTTTCTATTTTTATCATTTTTTGATTTAATTTTTATTTTTGTATATTTGCTTTTGTTTTTGAATTTTTTGTGTTTTGGAGATGTTGTTATTAGTGTTTCTTTGTTTTTTTTTTTGCTTTGTTTTTTTGTTGTGTGTTTGATTTTAATTTTGTGTTTTTGCTCCTGTTTTTTGTATTTGCTTTTATTATGTTTATGTAATTTTGATTTTGTTCTTGTGTTTATAATTTCTGTTTGTGTTTTTGAATTTTCAATTTTGTTGTTGTGTGTTTACTTTGCTCTTATGTTTTTCATTTGGTTTTCGCTTTTTGTTTTAAATTTTTGTGTTTAGCTTTTTCTTTTGTTTTTGTGTTTTCGCTTTTATTTTTGTGAGTTTCCTTTTTTATTTTTCTTCTTGGTTTTTTGCTTTGCTTTTGTGCTTTTGCTTTTGTTCTTGCGTATTTTCTTCGATTTTATTGTTTTTTTTTTTTATTTTTGCTTTTGTGTGTTTTGCGTTTTTTGTTTTATTTTCTGTTTGTTTTTGCTTTTGATTTTGTTTTTAAGTTTGAGATGACTATGTGTTTTTGTTTTATATTTTGTTTTTGTATTTTTCTTTTTTTATAATTTTTTGATTTTATTTTTATTTTTATATTTTTGCTTTTGTTTTTGTATTTTTTGTGTTTTGGAGTTTTCGTTTTTAGTGTTTCTTTGTTTTTTTTTTTTGTTTGCTTTGTTTTTTGTTGTGTGTTTGATTTTAATTTTGTGTTTTTGCTCCTGCTTTTTTGTATTTGCTTTTATTATGTAATTTGGATTTTGTTCTTATGTTTATAATTTCTGTTTGTGTTTTTGAATTTTAAATTTTGTTGTTGTGTGTTTACTTTGTTCTTATGTTTTTCATTTGGTTTTCGTTTTTTTGTTTAAATTTTTTTGTTTTAGCTTTTTCTTTTGTTTTTGTGAGTTTCCTTTTTTATTTTTCTTCTTGGTTTTTTTGCTTTGCTTTTGTGTTTTTGCTTTTATTCTTGCGTTTTTTCTTTGATTTTATTATTTTTTTTTAATTTTTGCTTTTGCATTTACATTTGCTTTTGTTTATTATTTTTTTTTTTGTTGTTGTGTTTTTGATTTTGTTGTTTTTTTTTTTTTGAGTTTTTTCTTTTGTTTTTGCTTTTGTATTTTTATTGTTTTAGAGCTTTTTGTTTTATCTTGTTGTAAGTGCCGAGTTAAGTCATACTAAAAATATAGGTTGTATGAGAGGTGACACGCCCCTTTATCCAACTCTGCCCACATATAGCATATGTCACCTTCCGCACTCTATAGTATCATGGTTGAAAATTTCAGTCAAATCAGTAGAGCGGTTTAAACGTGATGTTGGAAAAACCAGACCGACAGACGGACAACATACGAACCAAGAGTTTTATAATAGATTAAAATAGATTAAAATTAATAGAAAAAACTATTAAAATTCTTATTGAGCCAATGCCAAGTCTAACACAATTAACGCTTGTTTAACAAGTACTGATGTCGATTGTCGAAATGCACGCGGTAAACCGCCTAACTATGCCACATGCATTTGATGTCGTTTTTATTGTCCTCGATTAAATCAGCATTAAAAGCAGCAGGACCTGCGTTCAAATGTCTCAATAGCCTAGTAAACATTAAAACTAAAGCTATCAACAACAATAACAATAAAAAAGTAGAAACACATTGTGTCATATGAGAAGCAGAATACTAAAGAAGCCGTAAACTGTGCAGCAGATAAAATAAGAAATAAAATGGTCACCCACACCATGTAGCATAAGATAAAGGAGACATAAATGGCGAAAGAAAAGATGAATAATAAGAAAAAAAGAAGTGAATCTATTGAATAAAAAGACAAAGAACAAAAACGAAAATGGGGAGAAGAAAAAAATAATATATGAAAAATGAAAAAAAAAACACAAATACAAAATGTAAACCAAATAAAACGAAAAGGTAAAAATCAACGTGTTGCAAATCCGTGAAAACATCGAAAAAGTGATTTCATTCCCACCGATGCGTAGCTGTCAATATTCATGAAAGCACACAATGCGGCAAATGTACACCCAGCGGGAACTAAAATAAAACTAAAAAGAAATAAAAGTTGAAACCAAGTCTAGTCTTTACATATGACAGACAAAATTGAAATTAGACGAGTCATGCTGGAGCAGTTCAGTAGAACAATAGGGTTTCAATTGCTTTTTTCTGTAACTCTCGTTTTTTGCTTTTAGTTACTGTTTCATTTACAAAATTCTCGCTCTGTACTTTTTAAATGATGCCTCGATTGCGCAGTGCAGTACAACAATAGTATAGCGTTTAAATTGCTTTTTCTATAACTCTCGTTTTTTGCTTTTAGTTGCTGTTTCATTCCCAAAACTCCCGCTCTTTACTTTTTAAACGATGTCTCGATTCCAAAACCAATACATTTTTAAATGCTATCCTGATTCCAAATTCTCGCTATTTGCTTTTAAAATGCTGCTTTGATTTCAAAACTTTCGCTCAGTACTTTTTTGTGATTCCAAAAATTATTATTGTAGTCTTCACTAAAAAAGCTGCGATTTCATCTTCGTTCATATTTTTCTTTGTTTTTTTCTTTGTTTATGGTCGAAACACAATAGCAGTACATTTAACGATGATCCGACTAAGAAGACCAAAGCATGCGAAAAACAAATGACTCCGAAAGAGTAAGAAAAATATTTTAGCAATTTGAAAATTACGCATATTTTGCATTATTTTAAAAGCAAGGAGGGATCTTCAATCTTGAAACATTGCTCAACAAAAACAAATAGCTTTGCTTTATTTCAAAGTATAGTAGTAGAAAAGTATAATAGTAGAAAATGTTGAAAATGTAGAGTTATCATTAATATCTCTTTGTAAATAATTGTTGTTGTTTTATATATTATAAAAAATATCATGTATAATTAACAAGAGTTCTGTTAACAAATTATCACTCAAAATTCTCTGAGTGTTTGTGCTTTGGTAGCTCAGAGGTCAGTGCGTTGGACTGCGAGCCGAAAGGTTCCAAGTTCAAGTCTCGGTAACATACTTTCATAGAAAATAATTTTCTATACCGCGCTACCTCTCGACAGACAATGTCCAACCTCCAAGAGTAAAAACTGCACAAGAAAAGCACTCACCCCCTTCGGAATCGTTATTAAATTGTAGTTCCCACCACTTTGAGTTCAAATATAACACGCACAGCTCAAATGGTGAGTGCTTCGGTTTCTTTACTTTCAAACTCTCGTCCTTGACTACCAACTCTCTGAATAAAGAGTTCAAATCCCGCTGATTTAGATACGGAACAAATGATGTCATCATGACGTCATCGCACAAGAATGACTAATGAGGATACTTGCTCTATCCGAAAGTCCATATGAGCATTGGCCATATTATGTTCTCAATTTATTTTTATTTTTGAAAACTACCTCAAAAGAAATTAGCCACGACCTGGGCATTAAGTCAGCTAGATGACAGCGCTCTTCCAAAAGTGCTCTACACCATTTTCAAATGTAATTCAGATAAGACCAATTAAATTTCTAAAGACATCAATTGAAATTCTGAAATTCCATTTAATATTCAAAAGACATCAATTGAAATTCAGAAATTCCATTTGAAATTCAAAAGACATCACTTGAAATTCAGAAATTCCATTTGAAATTCAAAGGACACCAATTGAAATATAGAAATTCCATTTGAAATTCAAAAGACATCAATTTAAATTCAGTAATTTCCATTTGACATTCAGAAATTTCCAATTGAAATTCAAAAAATTTTCATTTGAAATTCAGAAATATCCATTTGAAATTCAGAAATTTCCATTTGAAATTCATAAATTTGTATTTGAATTTCAAATGAACATTTCTGAATTACAATATGGAAGTTTCTGAATATCAAATGAAATTTTCTGAATTTCAAATGAAAGTTTCTGAATTTCAATTGATGTCTTTTGAATTTCAAATGGAATTTCTGAATTACAATTGATCTTTTCTGAATTACATTTGTAAATGGTGTAGTTATAAAAAGTTATAGTTGGTAAAATCATTATATACTTGGTTAATACTACCTTAAAAAAGGCGTAATAGTAAAATTCATTATATGTATAATAAATAAGACTTCTAATTGTCGAATATAAGTTTGTTCTTTATTAATCTCTTTATTTTGAATTATATAAAAAATAAGTTTATGTTTCGCAGCTACTCGAGGTGTTCAATAAAAACTGCTTTATGTATTCTGTATCACTCAATGTTCATTTGGCACTTGTATAATTTCGCAGATATATCTGTCTCGGAATAAATATATTTAAATTAAGTTAAGCTATTTAATGCTAAAAATCGAACAATTAGTACACAATATGTAAAGGAATGGTAGCGCATTCTCAAAATATTGTGCTGACAATGTGAATCTCTTCAAAGGTTCTTTGATGCGCTTTTTCCCGCTGGGCATGTACGTACAAAAACACACAAATACACACACACACATACATTAATAAACACACAAGTCCAACACACACGTGCGCTCAATCAAAGAAAAATAAAAACAACGCGTAAAACATTGAAGTAAAAATTTTCGAAAATGCGTGATTTTTGTGTGTGTTGTGGAAATATGGATGGAATAGAAGTGGGAGGTTTCATGAAAAATTGTTGTGGGAACAATCGGCGCCGTTGTTGTCCCAGCACGCAATTCCATCCCATGTCAAATCAAATACACTGAGCCGAGAGATGTCAACCTCAGCGGTGAACTCACCTCAATCGCAAGACTGTCGCATATGCTCGACATCATGTCGTGTGGCAGATGCGGTGATGCTTGAAATGTTGAACTTGTATTTATTGTTTTTGGATTTGTTTCTTGTTTAGATTATGGTTAAAGTAACTTTAGGTAAAATTATTTTAATATATTAAATTATAAGATATATTAAAAACTATTTACCAAAACTTTATATACCATAAATAGGTGAAAATATAATTTATGAATATTTAGTACAAGAAGAGTGACACTTTATATTTCGAAAATTATCTTTTTTTATCTTTTAAATCAATTTAAGAGTTAAAATACAAAAAAAAAATGTAAATATCTATACTAAATGAAATGATATCATTGACGACAAGGTGATTAATCGTGAGCTTGGAAAAATTGTCATTGATGAATATGTCTACAACTATTTCGTAAAGTACATTGCACTCAAGATGTTAAACACCATATGTCATCATATTTATATCTAGAACATTATGAACAACTTGTCAATTAAAATATCAATCATGTAGTTTACTAAGAGTCATAACTGATATATCAAATTGTCTGTATTTTGTGATATACATGTCAATCACCTGATGAAAAGTCTCGATACTGTATCTATAAATAACGTGCATGACATCGTGAATGACGCGTCATGCTTGAAGAGGTGGACATTTGTATAAAAATTGCAGCAATACTTTGCAGGGCGACAATACTATCGGCCGTCGATGGTCCTGATCTGACATAGGTGAAGCATAAAGGAATCACTGAGTACATTTCCCACTGGGTACTGCTAAGTTTCTCATATGAATTTGATGAGTATATATTCACCACCGAAAACTAGTCGGAATCCTGTCGGTTACTGCTAAGGATTTGAAGAGTATATCCACACCAGTAAAACTAGTGAAAAACAGGTAGGTTAGTAGTAGGATTTGATGAGCAGATCCCTGCCTGTAAAACTAGTAAAAAAAACTTGTCAAAAACAGGAAAATGCACTAAAACCGAAGAGTTTTATTTGCTAGTTTTTGGTCGGAAAGTGCGTGACACCGCTTGAGAGTTTCTCGACAAGTTACTAGTAAGACTGGCTGGATACTCGTCGGATACTGCTAGGAATTGTTACTTTGGAACTCGTTAATAGATTAATCCATTTCAGACAGTGAGTGATAGGTTCATTTAATTCCGGAAATATATATTTAGAATACATTTTTCCAACAACAATAAAAAAACTAACTTTCCTTTTATGTTGACCCAAAAATTATTAATCAAAACAAGGCACGGAACGAATTCATTCAGAGAAAACTGTCCGAAAAAAATAATTTTATGGGAAATAATTGTCCGAGATCTAATTTTTTCGCAAAGCAAATACATTATGAAGTTGTCTGGGATACGAATTGTCTGAGCGCAAACATTATAATAGAAACGAGTTGGGAAAGTTAGGTCACATGGGTAAGTTCGGTCACATGGGGCTGATTTTTATAGTCGGTCGGGCCCGACTATGGAATACCCTACACCTTTGGTGGAGATATTAATGAGGAATATTTATTGTATACCTTAATTTTAAATTTTTAATTATGCCGAACCTCAGAATATTATTCATATATCAGAAATTTACGTCTTATATCCCCATAAATTAAAAAATTTATATAAAGTATAAAAAACTAAAAAAAAAATTGAAAAATATAATTGGACGGACCACGCATATATTTAAAATTTTGAAAGGCTAATATTTCATAGATTTGATTTTAATAATTTACGGATCAAATTTTTACTATGAAAACCCGGGATATAATGAAAAAAAAAAGTAGGCGGATCACGCCCATTTTTGGACCACATATTTTTAGGTAAATTCTAAGAACACGTTTTAAATTTTATAACTATACCTTGAATACTTTTCGAAATATTAGTTTCGAAAGAGTTATATAAAAGTGACTTGTATGGGAGGTGGGCGTGTCCGTTTACCGATTTTGCTCATTTTCAAACTCAGTTCCTACTTTTGAATGAAAATATATTGAGACGAAATTTCATCGCATTCTGATCAGTATTTCTCAAGTTATTCTGTATTCGGACAGCAAGACAGCAAGACAGCAGTACGGACAGACAGACAGACAGACAGACAGACAGACAGACGGACATGGCTAAACGGGCTCGGGTAGTGATGCTGATCAAGAATATATATACTTTTCCATACCGGACACGCCTCCTAAGGGGCGTTACAATATATGCACAAAGTTAATATACCCTGTACCTCATAGGTGTAGGGTATAAAAAGTTTACATGGAAGAATTTCCTTTGTGTTGAAATGTGCCTGAAAGAAGAATTGTCCGTGCACCAAAATTGGATTGGGTCACAATTTTGGTCCAAAAACTCTGCAAGCAATTCATAAGATTAAATGAGACGCACGACGATTCGACCGACTAAAGTATGGTGCTAGAAAAAGACGGAAGATCAACACATGAGTGTGAATGAAATGCAAATTTCATGCAGCATTCACGAAAAATGTGAAAGTTTCGCGAACCATGTCGAAAGTAAAATTGTGCAAAGACAGCACTTAAATTTATAATTAGTAGAGCTGTCAGTTCACACAATCCAGAGATACGAACTTATTGAACAGTTTTCCGTAGACTGAATATTCGTAACAGTATTAATTGAAAAAAAAAAAGTAATTACAAAATTTTAAAATTTGGAATACCATTTGCTAATTAACATATTTTAATTATTTTTATTGGTGTAATTTTACCAAAATTATTAGATATATATGGGCGGCCATTTCACACCAAATCGATCAAAATAAGTCAATTTTGAGATTTTACCTTTTCGATTTTAATGAAATTTTGGCAACTTATAAAAGGTATCAAGACATGCACTAATCATTTTTTTTATTTTTTCCGAACACTACTTCCAGAGATACAGTGGCTCAAAGTTGGACAAAAGTGCCAAGAATCACTTTTGTATGGTTGTTCATATTTAAATATCTCTTGAACTAAAAATGCTAGAAACTTCGTTAATAACTCGTTTTAAAGCTAATAGAACAAGCTTTTAGAAAAATTAAGTTGTAACTTTTAAACGTTATCATGTGGCCAGTGGTCATTATCTTAGCACTTCAAAATTGTAGTCCTTTAAAAGGACCCTTTTTAAAATTCTGAAGAAAATACTAAACTTTCGTCAATTTATTGTCAATGTTCATGCACAATTTCAAGATGGTATTTTGATGGCATCATATTTTAAAAAATAATTTTCTAAATTTTTTCAATATTTTTTGTATTAAAAAAATATATATTTTTTTCAAAAGTAAAAATTGCAATATTTTTCAATGTATTTGTAACTCTAATTTCGAAAATATCGTCAGTTTCATTAAATTGTCTCTAGTTTTTGAGATATATACCATTTTTCGAAAATCGTAAAAACTACATATATCCCAAAATCAGTATCTCAAAAACTAGATTCAATATGATAAAACTGACGCCATTTTAGAAATCAAAGTTACATATATATTCAGAAATTATGACAACTTTTACTGTGGAAAAAAAATTTTTTTTTCTATACAAAAAAATAAATAAAAATTTAGAAAATTATTTTTTAAAATATGATACCTTCGAAATACCATCTTGAAATTTTGCATTAACATTTATAATAAATTGACAAAAACTTTTTTCAGAACTTTAAAAAGGGTTCTTTTTAAGGACACCAATTTTGAAGTGCAAGGATAATGACCACGGGCCACATGTTCAGGTTTAGAGCTTACAACTTAATTTTTCAAAAACTTGTTCTATTAGCTTTAAAACGAGTCATCAATGAAATTTCTAGCACATCTAGTTCAAGAGATATTTAAATATGAACAACCATACAAAAGTGATTTTTGGCCATTTTTTCAAACTTTGAGCCACTGTATCTCTGGAAGTAGTGGACGCAAAAAATAGAAAAAAATTGGTTAGTGCATGTCTCAATACCCTTTATCAACTCAATACCCTTATTAATTTCATTGAAATCGAAGAAGGTGAGTTCCAACCGCTCAATTATTGCAATTTAAAAATCCAGAATTGAAACGAAACGGTTTCGGTATATCGTGTACGGTCTGGTTTATATTAAGGTTTGTATTAAGATTAATTTTTGTTCATATTTTTTATATCGAGGGCTTATATTTAATACTGCCTATCTACAATTTTGACGAAAATGAGTTTTTGATGAAGAAATCTTCAGTGATCACCCCTGCATCTATGACATTAATTTAGAACCAAAACAATATTTCTATTACAGTTATATTTTCATTTTAATAATTTGTCTATCTACATGAATGATTTTTTATGAATGCAATACACCCAGAAAAACATTCTCTCAAATCTCATTAATATTGGTCAATAGGACAATTATTGATTTAATAGTATACAAAAAATAAATCTTTTCATATAAACTCAATGTCAATGTCATGGTATTTTCTAGTATTTATTGGTATTTCCCGATTAAAATAATAATTTATCCTATTGACTATTTTTAAAAGTAAAAAACTATTATTTATATAGTATTGACTATAAATAAGCGTTCCAAGTATGGAGTAGCTTATATATTCATCTTAAGCTTAACTTTAAGAGTCAATTTCGTCCTGTCCATTCGTGGGTCTAGTCCATCCTAACTCACAAAGAATTGACTCAATTTGTATGAAAAAGGATATAAAATCTATGTTAAATCTACGTTAAAACTTTGAAATCGGTTGACGAAGATTGACGTCACATTTTCTCAATGGATATACAATATCATAGAAGCCATAGCAGCTACTTAAAAAAATTTGTCGTATACGAAAACTAACTTTTCTAAGATTTTTCCTGTTCCAATATGAAGCCTTAAAGGACGAAATTTGAATTAAGTCTGTACTGAGGAATTATAGCTTGCACCATTACCTTTATGGTATTTCCAGGCAAGATGTTTAGTGATATTTTTAAAGAAAGTTTTCAAATATGTTAAGGATTCGAATGATATTTAAGAGGTCAATACATCCATATCCTCCAAAATAGGATATTAGTTTAAATAATTAGGATAACATTCATGATTTTTAAATAGCGATACACAGTTAACTAGTTTTTTTTTATTTTAATCTTTATAAAATGTCGGGTTAGATAACGGAATATTAACACCTTTAACCATTATCAGCACAGAAAATGGTAGAACAAAAATTAGTCACTAAATTTTGTTTAGGTAACACCAGGATATAAAAGAATTAACAAATCTCTGATTCCAAGAATATTTTCTGATCTATCTCCACTACAATATTGTGCAATATGCTCTATATGCTCGTTTTTTCATAGACATTTATCACATTTGAATAGCAATAATCTCTATCTACCATAGCACGACTAATAGCGCGACGAAATTGATGAATTTTTTTAATTGTATCAATTAAAGACAATTTGTATTTAATATTGTAGAAGAAAAATTGATCGCCACTTTCATGAATTGCGATTTAATCAGAAACCTGAAAACTGTGTTTTTGTAGATAGACTGTATTGAATATAAGCCTCGATATATTGAAAAAAAATATATATAATTATTTAATTCACAACAGGAACATAGAACGAATTGTCAAAAAAATTCAAATTATAATTTAATAAAAAATTTATAAATAAAAACATATATTTTTTTTGGGATAGCCACAAAATTCTGTTTTACAAAATTCTCTCTGACAAAAATTCTGTTTTTTTTTCAAAAAAAAAATTCTGTCTGACTAAAATTGTGTTTTCCAAAATTCTGTTTTTCCAAAATTCTGTTTTACAAAATTCTGTTTTTAATAAAATTCTGTCTATAAAAATTCTGATTTTTTGAAATTTGTTATTGTTCATGAGATATGAAAAAAATACTATTGTTCTGGATAGAAATAAAAACCAGAATTTTGTGAAACAGAATTTTGAAAAACAGAATTTTGGCAACCAGAATTTTGTAAAACAGAATTTTGTAAAACGGAATTTTGTGAAACAGAATTTTAGTCAGACAGAATTTTGTACCCAACCCATTTTTTTTATTAGTTTTTCTTACTTTTTTAAAAACAGTTTTAAAATTGGCATAAACCAAAATGGTTTATATCGCTTTTGTAAATCTTTTAAATTCTGATTATTGTATCACGGATTTGGTTTTAATAATAAAACGAATATCGATTTCTGTTAAGGTTTTAAACCCTGATTTCAGCAAATCACATTTTGGACTCTCAGTGTCAACTGTCAAACATTGAGCTAAAATATTGTCGAAAAGACAAAAGAAAAAAAAACTGTCGAGTAACAACAAATACAAAAATCAAATAGTCGCTGCGATGCGATCTGTGACAGCCAGATAAGCAGCTCACATACATAATACACACACACACATGGACAGACATATTACATACATTGACATATTTGGTCTGGTGTATGAGTATTTGTCAACAAAACGAAGCGACGTCGACTGCAATGTGCGATAAGCAGTCGCCACAAGAGGAGGAAGGCATAAATAAAACCCTCGAAAGGCAGCTCAAGTAAAGAACAATAAAGCCGCAGGTGAAATTTTGTGTAGGCGTGAAATTGCTTGAACAAGTTTTAGCTTTATTTTTAGTCAACAAAAATAAGAAGAAAAAAATCGAAAACAAAATAAACAAAAAAAATTGCCTAAAATGTATTGATTTTTATGTGAAGCTTAATTGTGTGTAAAATGCTGTCAGGGGACGAACTGTAGATGTTTGTGCCAGCTGCCGTCCGAAATGTCACAGATTTAAGGGATGACAATTCTAATTAAAAATTTTGCCAAAAATGTAAGCAACTGTAAAATCAATGCAAAGAAAGTATTTTTTTTATACGAATTACAGATTGTTTTTAAAATAGAATAAAAATGTTCCCAATAAATACTACCAATACTGGCATCATTGCATAGTAATTATCTAATTTAAAAATTTGTTATAACACATAACAATTTGAACACTATTGCAATTCATATTTCAGCCCGGACACAAATATAGAACTTTACATAGTAAATTCAGAAAAGATTCATTAAATGCTCCCCAGCAAACATTTTGAGTATTTAAAACTCCTAAATGTGTCATATTTATGAGTGTTACCCTCATATATGAGCACTTAAAAGAGTCCAAAAAGGCTCCCGACTTCTGGGAGCTACATTTTATGAGCCCAAAACTCTTCATATTTTAGTCTTTCTTATTGCACCTAAAACACTCATATTTGAGCACTAAAAAGTGCACAAAAAGGCTCCCAACCCCTGGATAGAGAGAGCACCATTTTATGAGCCCAAAAACACTCATATTTCTGACACTTTTATTACTCCTAAAACACTCATATTTCAGACTCTATTATTACACCTAAAACACTCATATTTGAGCACCAAAAAGTGCACAAAAAGGCTTCCAACCCCTGGGTAGAGGGCACCATTTTATGAACCCAAAAACCCTCATATTTCTTTTATTACTCCTAAAACACTCATATTTCAGACTCTTTTATTACACCTAAAACACTCATATTTGAGCACTAAAAAGTGCACAAAAAGGCTTCCAACCCCTGGGTAAGAGGGCACCATTTTATGAGCCCAAAAACCCTCATATTTCTGACACTTTTATTACTCCTAAAACACTCATATTTGAGCACTAAAAAGTGCACAAAAAGGCTCCCAACCCCTGGGTAGAGGGCACCATTTTATGAGCCCAAAAACCATCATATTTCTGACACTTTTATTACTCCTAAAACACTCATATTAGGGCTCTAAAAAGACCCCAAAAAAGATAGAGACACTGCGGTTTATTGAGCGAAAAAACCGCGTATTTTTGATCATTTTTAAATATTCTTAAAACATTTACATTTTGAAAATTTCCAAACACCACAATTACTTCATTTTTGGAGTTTTTCTTTCTTCAGAAATATAGAATGTGTCTGAAATGAATCCAAAATAGTACATCTTCATGTTTATCTTAGTCCAGACATCAGTGAGAAAATGCATTAATTTCAAAAAACCCATTAAATATGTAAGTTTTGTCTGTTGAATTTACACTAACATTTTATTAATTTTCATTTGATTTCAAATTCAAAACGAATACAAGTTTATCAATTTTATTTAAAAAGTAGGCTCCTAAAGCCAGCATAAATGAGAAACTTTTATGACTCCTTTTTCTGAGTGCTCCTAAAATACTCTTAAATTTGATGATTTTATGAGTTTGATTTGAGGGGGCTCCTAAAACGCTCATGAATGAGACTCTTTTATGAGTCAAATTTTGGAGCGTTTCTAAAACATTCTAAAATATAGAACTTTTATGAGTCTATTTTCTGAGCGCTCAGAAACAATTTTATTTTTGATGCTTTTAGGTGTCATATTTATGAGGGCGTCTATGCGTCTTTTATGAGTAATATTTTAGAGAGCTCTGAAAACCGCCTTAAATGAGATACTTTTATGAGTTATTTTTTTTGAGGGCTCATAAAACACTCAAAAACTGGTCTCCTTTATGACTCCAATTTCAGAGCGCTCATAAATTGCTTAATGGGTCTATTTTAATTCGCAATTTTTAATAAGAAAATATTATTAATAAATATTTCAAGTAAAATTTAATTAATCAAACACTGAACTTAAAATTGTTTATTTACAAAAAAAAATTTGACTAACCGAAAATCAGAATATACCAAAGAGGAGTATCAAGTTTCATATATAAAAATTCAGAGATGAGTTTTTTTACACTTTATTTGAAACTTTTTTCTTTTAGCGGATAAACAGTTGAAATATTGGATTTACATTATTCTAAAAAACAGTGTTTTTATGTTTAGCTTCTTTTCGTATATTTAAGTTTACTTTGGTAAAATTTGTTATTTTTGGATCTATAAATTTGTAATTTTGGTATTTCAGTAGATATTTCATAAGAATACTGTAATTTTAAAATATCAAACGATCAAATATAATATTTTGCAAAACAACCTTGATAAAAACTGCATTACAACGGAATAATAAAATATCAGAATTTGTTTTTTACTTCAAAAGAAAATAAAGCATTAATGGATTTATATGTTAGAATTTCACTCAAACCTCTTTCTTAAAGAAAGATTATTTTTATTTTTTGAGTACCTACACAGAAAAAAATAATCGACATAAATACAGCAACCATTGTGTACCATTAACTGGTATAGCAACTAGTTCTCAGCAGTCCAGAGGTAGCGCGCTGGACTTGCATTCTGAAGGTCTCGGGTTCGAATCCCGGCTTGGGTATGGGCGTTCGTGGTGATATTAACCACAAAATTGTATGGAATAGATTTCACAGTACAATGGATGTAGTCTGTCTGAGTGCTGTGGATCTTAGTAGAGATTCCAAAAAAAAACAAGTTCTAATGTATTTAGCAAACACATTCGCTAAAAATGTGGTTTTCTTCCAAAAATATACCAAGTAAGGACTTTGCATAATCAGCAAACTATTTAATTGGGGTGGTCGGCATTTTAAAAGTATTTTTATTATCTTCACAGTAGTTAGTATTCCCATTCAGTTAATTAAAAAAAGTATGTTATAAATTCTTGTGAAAGTACATAACATTTACTTTTCTGATGATGAAGTTGGAATCATAATTAAATATGCACCATTGTCATCATCATCATCATTTTTGATGACACATTTAGAGAATGATCAATATGATCTATAAGTGTTGGCATATACCAGTTTTTAATTTGTTCTTTACTTCAAAAGAAAATAAAGCATTAATGGATTTATTTTTTAGAATTTCACTCAAACCTACGTGAGTACTTATGTGTTTCTGCAAACTAAAAATAAATAAAGCAAAAAAAATAATAAATTAATTATGAAAATTCAATTAATTTCATAAATAGCCAATAACTTTTTCCTTTCAAATTGAAAATCTTGTCATGTCAAAAGGGCGAATCTTTTCGTTTTGTTGCCATAACTCTTTATTCGTACAAGATAAAATAGTAGTGTAATGGCAAAAATTATTTGTTTTTAAAGCACCTATCGATTGGCATTATTATTTAATAATAATTTTCCCAACTTTTTTCTTACAAATAAAAAAAAAATAATTCCAACAGATAGGTGCTTTAAAGACAAACAATTATTGCCTTTACACCACTAATTTATATTTTACAATTAAACAGTTATGACTAAAAAACAAAAATATTTGCGTTTTGGTCAGTACATAGCCACACAAAATCCGTATTTATAATTCAGTAAGTTGTCGAAATCCAAAGAAATTTTATATACGTTATGATAATTGGTCAGAGAAACAAAATAACAAAAACAAATTTAAAAAAAATAACTTTTGCTAATTTTTAAAGTAAATTAAATTTTACAATTTAATTTCCCAACATTTCGAAAATGCAGATTTGCCCCTTTGGCATGACAGTGACTATTTGCAATACCGGATATTATTACTTCTTTATATTACAAATGACATAGCAAATTAAATACACACTTTCACTCTAAATGTAGCGTGTAATTAAATGATTATTTAAATACAATAATCAATTGCGTTTAACAAACACTTTTATAAAATTTGATTTATCATTTTTTTTATTTACTTTTGAGGTTTAAAAATTCAGTACATTAAAGCAGTTATTTATAGTCTTTTGCAATAACTTTTTGAATAATTTCAACAAAAGATTTAATCATATTAAAATATTTTATAATATTCTCTTAAATTCCATAAATAAAATAGCTGGACCAGAAAACATTCTATAAATATTTCAGAATAAAAACCTCAAACGAAATATTTATCATTTTTTGAAACTAACGACAAAGACTACAATCTTTTGTAAACTTTTGCATATTTTCGACACAAAGAAATTCATAAAATACTATCAACAGAATGAGGCAATAAAAACCTTCCTAAAATACATCAAAATACCCTCATAAAAGTATCATTTAACAGTCGTAACAGGAAGGAAGGTATGTTGTTGTGAATCAGCAACGTTTTTTTTATGTATTTAAGAAAGACTGCACATAACCAGTATGCACATAAAGTTCAAATCTAAAAGCACAATAACAGATGCAAGTTAACGTAACATAACGTCTACGACGTAACTGGAAAGTGCATAATGTTTATGAGTGCATACTTTCAGGATATAAAATTAAGTCCGCTTGAAAGCAACGAAAAATGCACCGGTTGCAATTTGATCCGAGGCATGCGCTAGCAAGTGTGCCGTCTGTTTAAAAGCAACAACAAAAGCATTGGTTGTAATTTAAGTCAAGACTAACGCCAGCATGGGAACCAATTAAGAATTCAGCACATTGGAATTTTCTCAATTAATGATTTCACAATATTAGTAAATATATGATGTGGGGTTCATGAGGTTTTTAGTAGTACGTAGATTTAAGAATATGCGTGCTTGCATTTATGAGTTGTGTTTTAAGAAATAAGTATAAGCAAGGGGTTCGTGAGTCGCACGATACCGAGGTTATGAGTAGAGGTTAAGTATAGATTTTAAGCATTATGATTTTAACTGCCTTAGAGTGCAGACGTGTTTTCAGTTTAAACTCAAGCTTGTAAAAATACTTAAAAATAATTAATAAAAGTATAAAGCAAGTCTAAAATATCCTTGCGTTTTTATTCAATAATAAATGTTAGGAAAGAATTGTGGACTTCGAGGGAATATTGTCACTGACGGTTCCATTAATAAAGGCAAGTATAAAAGGACCCCTGGAGCCCGCAACATTTTGGCGCAGCCGGTTTTTCAAGAATCCACAAAAAGGACTGAAGGACGAATTTGAAGGAGCATTTAAAAAAAAAAATATATGAAGAAACACAGAAGTGGAAAGGAAGGTATAATTAAATATTGAATAAATTTTAGTGAGTTGGAGTGAAAGCAGTAAATAAATGGTGAAATTAAATTATAGAAAGAATGAAATTAAACAAATTTATAAATCTTAATTGAAAATTTTAATGATTATATGGCGAACTTTGAGGAATTGGAAGTAGCATATAGAAATATATTAGGACAACTTGGCAGATTTACTGAGAAATTGTGGAATCAAATTAGTATGGAAGTTAACAATAAAGAAACTTTAGAATTAATAAAAAATAAAGTCAGTTCCACACGGGTATACTCAGAAGTCGAAAGAGTTGACGTAGTTTTTGAACAATTAGTATATTTCTTGGAACATAAAAGTGCTCATAAAATAAAAGAATTAGAAGATTGGAAAGGGGAATTTACTGCATTAAATAAAAAATTAAACGATATTGTACAAGAACGGCAGGAGTTGTTTGATCACGCTAGTGGAATAGGGGAAGAAAACGAAAAATTAAGAACTTTGCTGAAAAATAAAGATATTTCGGACGAATCAATTGAACGAGCATTGAGCCAACAGCCCAGACTAGAATTCGAAACATTAGAAGAAGCAAATAATAAAGTAAGGGAATTAGATTCGAAAATCAGATTTTTAGAATCAGAAGTTAAGCTAGCCCACGAAACATCATTATATCATAAGGAGGCATTACAGATTGAAGGAAAATTTGATAAAATAACAGCACCGGAAACAACATTAGAAATGTCGTTAGATATTGTATCGAATTACGTAGGAAGTGTGGTTCCATTTTTTATGGGATCGGAATCACCTTCCGTTAAAACTGAACTTTATAGATTCATGGACGCTTGTGCGTTAGCAAGTCTAAAAATTACAAAGGAAAACAAAGAAGAATTCATTAGCTGTGTCAAACTGCATCTTCTTGGTGACGCTTATGATCTAGTCCGCAGAAGAAAGTTCAATGATTTAGAGGAGTTATTTGACGTTCTAAGAAATACATATTTAAAAATGACTACGTTAGATTCGGTTCAGGATAGTATTAGAAAAGCATATCAGACGGATGGTGAAAGTCTGAGAACATTTGCAAGGAGATTAGAAAGATTATGGGCAAACGCTAATGAAATAGCAGATTCAAGGTACAAAAATAAAAATCTACCTACAGATGTTTTTAATACGGAACTAGTAAACTCAGTTCTGACAGCATTCAAGGTAGGTGTAAAAGATCCGACAATAAAGGTTCTATTATTAAGTAGCAAAGCAGAAAACTTGAATGATTTATTAGATGAAGCATTAAAGGCCCAGATAACAATTCAAGGGGGTCCGAGGTTCCCCGAGGAAGTGTACAGTTTCGAACAACGATCTGTAACCAGTCCAACGAATAGTATTCAAAAAAATCATTTTCAAGCTACCCCACTAAATCACAAAATATCAACACAAAATAAAACAGAAGGATCAAAAATACGACCAACATGCTCTTTTTGCCAGAAAAAAGGACATACACGAGACGAATGTATTACGCGGAAAAACACACCCTTTTGTATAGAGTGTGAAAAATATGGGCACGAATCTAGTTGGAGGTGTGCTTCCATTAGATTAGAAGCTCAAAATAAGGAAGGGTTTGGACGTACACAAAACCATCCTGTCGTTAATAGGGAATTTTTAAACAACAATTTGCAAACAGGACATAACACTACGTACCGTACCAATAATAATAATAATAGAAATAATAACAATAGGAATGGGAATACCCCTAGAAATAATTTAAAATGTGATTGGTGTCGTAGACTTGGTCATGTAGAAGCTGATTGCTACGCCAAGAGGGATTATCTGGCAAGGGAGAATAATGATCAAAACAAGGGAAACTACCAGGGGCCCAGCCAAGGCCAGTAAGCTGGGGACCCATTAAAAATAGCAAAATTAGGTCAAAAAGGGTAGAAATAGTAAATCATAAGGCTGAAGGGTCTGTGATCACATTAACTACTCAAACTCCTAAAAATAAGAGAAAACCGGTGGAGGAAAATATTGCAAATCAGACGTCTGAAGTGACCGTTGATACACATATTGATCCACCGTGGTTTGATTGTGAGGGAGTGACAATGGTAATTTTCGCATTAATACATTTCTTTATATATATGATAATAGCAATAGGGGCAAAAATGATTAAATTAGTAGCAGATGAAACTAATCGGCAAAGATGTGTATTGGAAGAAATGCAAATAGGTCAAAAGGTGAACAATATGTTTACAGGAATGTTGAAAAAGTTTGTAAATTTTATAACATGTTATGATAAAAAAATCAGACAACAGTTGAGTGGATTAAATAAAAAGAGAATTAACAAAATATACAATAGAAAGGGGGACTGCTTCAAATTGTCTAATGTAAGTGATGTGTTCATTGAAGTACCTTGCGAGGCAGCTAAAAATGGAAAACTCATATTACTAGTAGACTCAGGAGCAGATGCAAGCATAATAAAAGAAGGTGCATTGACACAACTACCGGGATTTGACAAAAATAGTAAGAAAGATTTTAATGGGGCTTTTGGTGGATGCGTAAGGACGTTAGGCACGACCAATATACAACACAGTAATATAAAGTGGTTACATTTAATAATGCATGTAGTATCTCTTGAACAAGGAATACCAGCAGACGGAATAATAGGACGGGATAACATATGGAACAGATCCGTAATAAACGCAATTAATAAGACCATAACATTCTACGATAAAGGAAAGAATCACACTATCCGATTACCAATGAAAACGCGAGCCGACATAGAAAATATTTATTACAATCATGAAATAAAAATCATGCCGAGAACCGCAAAAATAGTAGAAATTACACTAAAAACAAAAATTCCAATTGTATTAATACATAAACAAGAAATTTATCCTGGAGTATATTTGGGAGAAAGCTTATCGAATGTTAACAAAAATAAAGTTTATGTCTCAGTATTAAATGCTACAGAAAAGGACATTATAATAGACAACAATTTTAAACCGAAATTTTCAAATTTTAATCAGTATAGGGAATCAGATACAAACAATTCTACAATAAATACTATAAATTCAGTGAATATAAAAAATAGGATTAATAGATTATTAGAAAAAATTAACATTGATGAATCTTTAAATAAGGAGGAAATCACATCATTACAAAATCTTTGTATTTCTTATCACGATGTTTTTCACTTAGAAGGTGACGAACTGTCATACACGCCGATACTCAAACACGACATAACAACACAATGGAATCAACCACCAATTAACCAAAAGCAATACAAACTTCCACATACACATAGAGAGGAAATTAATAGACAGGTTAACAAAATGTTAGATGCTGGCATTATATCGCCAAGCATATCACCCTGGAATTCACCATTACTATTGGTACCGAAGAGGAGCGACAAAGACGGTAACAAAAAATGGAGACTTGTCATAGATTTCCGTAAATTAAATGACGTAACCATAAAACAGGTATTTCCTATCCCGCGAATAGATGAAATATTAGATCAATTAGGTCACAGTCGGTATTTTTCAACTTTAGATTTAGCAAGTGGCTATCATCAGGTCTTAGTAGAAGAAGGTGATAAAGAAAAAACTGCCTTCAGTACAGGACTTGGACATTTTGAATTCAATAGGATGCCTTTCGGTTTAACAGGGGCACCAGCAACTTTCCAGAGAATAATGAATCACATCTTAACAGGGTTACAGGGTATCGATTGTTTTGTATATCTTGATGATATAGTTGTGTATGGGAAAAATATAAGCGAACATGAACACAGATTAAGTAAAGTATTACAGAAACTAAGAGACCATAATTTAAAATTAAATACCGAAAAATGTCAGTTTTTACGTCGTGAAGTTGTATATTTAGGGCATAAATGTTCAGAACTTGGTGCGTTGCCAGACCCCGCTAAGGTCGAATGCGTAAAAAATATTCCAGTACCAAGAAACAGAAAAGAAGTACAAGCATTTTTGGGATTAATTAATTATTACAGAAAGTTCATAAGCAATATGGCAAGGTTAGCTTTACCAATTAATAATTTACTTAAAAAGGACGTTAAATTTAAATGGACGGAAGATTGTCAAAATTCATTTATTAAATTGAAAGAATCAATAATTTCACCTCCAATATTAGCATATCCAGATTTTACAAAAACTTTTTTACTAACAACAGACGCAAGTAACGAAGCAGTAGGTGCAGTCCTATCTCAAGGTGAAGTAGGAAGCGACCGACCGATCGCGTTTGCAAGTAGAACTTTAAATGGGGCAGAAAAACGATATTCTACCATTGAAAAGGAATTTTTAGCAATTGTTTGGGCAACAAAGAATTTTAGAGCATACCTATTAGGGCGACCATTCAAAATTTTTACAGATCATCAGCCTCTAAAAGGTATTGCAAATTTAAAAGATCAGACATCCCGCCTTGCTCGTTTCCGACACAAATTATCGGAATATGATTTTGAAATAAGGTACAAACCAGGCAAAAAGAATTTAAATGCGGATGCTTTAAGCAGAATTCCATATATAGAACCAGATATTACAGCCGTACAAACACGATCCAAAACTACACAAAATATTTTAGATCAGCAAATCACAAAAATAAAACCACAAATCAGTACACCAGTCGTAGATGAAACAATAATAGATACAAATAATGAAACGAATTCAGCTCAAATATTAACTGATCCAGATGAAATTAAAACCGTGATGAAAGATTTTCATGATTCAGCACTAGGAGGCCATCAGGGCACACTTAAAACATACTTTAGGATTAAGAAACAATTTAAATGGAGGGGAATGCAGAAACAAATAAAAGAATATGTTAGAAACTGTCCTAAATGCCAAATGAACAAAAGTTCAAAGTTAACAAAAATGCCAATGGTTTTGACAGATACGCCAACACGTCCATTCGATAAGGTTTATATGGACTTGGTAGGAATTTTACCTGAAACAGTGTCAGGAAATAAATATATTTTAACTTTTCAAGACGATTTTTCAAAATACATGTGCTGCGTAGCTATCCCAGACGCGGAAGCAAGCACAGTAGCCAAAGCTTTTTACGAGGAAATTATCACGCGTTATAATATTCCGAAAATTTTAATTACAGATAATGGTTCAAATTTTGTGTCAAAATTATTTTCAGACACGTGCAAGTTATTAAACATTAAAAAAATGCATATAACACCTTATCACCCGCAGGCGAATGGCTCGTTAGAACGAAGTCACAGACCTTTAGCGGAGTATTTGAGATGTTTTGCAAAAGAGGATGGGTCCAACTGGGACCAATGGTTGAATTCGGCAATGCATGTGCACAATAACACAGTGCATATGTCAACAGGGCAAACGCCTTGTCGTACTTTATACGGATTTGAATTTGACATGCCAACCAACCTAAAACGAAAATGTTCACCAATTTATAACAGTGAAGATTACAATAAGGTATTAAAATACCAAATACAGCGTACACATGAGATAGTCAGACAAAATCAAGAAAAAGCTAAGGAAAGATCTAAACGAAGTTACGATAATACATTAAATACGGTAGTTTTTAAGGAAGGAGATAAAGTTTTATTAAAAAACCAGAATAGGAAAAACAAATTTTCACCAATCTGGGTAGGTCCCTATGAAGTCCTTTCGATAATAAGTCCTGTGACAACAGTGATCTGTATCAAGGGAAAAGGGAAAAAATTCCATAATAACTTATTAAAAGCATATAATTCTTAAGTAATACACAATTGAACGAACAAATATTATTCACTGTCACTATAATTGGGGTAGGTCAGTGCTTCACTTTCATGGTCAAGAGCATTGTTTATGGAAACAAACGACAGAAAGATCATTGCACTTGAAGTACAGATAGGTGTTAGCGTAGCACACACTAAAGTGTAGCACATATAGAAGTGAGGAGCTAATGTTATAAGCGATAAAATGCAATTCAGCGTTTTGCATCTAGGAACACTGCACTAATGTACCGAAAATGAAATGCAGCGTAAAAATTTGAACAATAATTGAATGATAAGGAAAAATACAATACACAATCTAACAAAATTAACAAACGTTTTAAATGTGGTCATTACACGGTAATGAAAATATATATGTACCTATTGAATGTACAAAAGTAGTTATGCATAAATCGCGCGCGCTTACCATTATTGAAAATTGGCAATAATGATTCAATTCATAAATTAGTGCATGAATAAATAGCTAAGTATTTTTGAAAATAATTAGCATTGATTCATGTGCTAATGAAATTATAAAGAAAATAATGTCTATATATTAAGAAAAAAATTAAAGATTTTACAATTAAAGATTTACAGTAAAATGTTCGATATAAATATACAATTAAAATATAAAATTTTAATACTATGATGTAAGGTAATATAAACAAAGATTATGAATACTGAAAGTAAAAATGATGTTAAATATAAATTATTTATAAAGTTATTATAACATTACAAAGTAATAAGTATTTTTAAAAATAATCCTGGCTCTGGAAATGCATTTCAACCACGACAAAGAAATAAAACATGCACGAAGAAGAACTAGCAATACACCAAACAATAAAATTCGACGCAGAAGACACTAAGTTTAAATATTAATTGTCAAGGAAGATCGTTTGATTTTGTTGGGTAAAGGTCTGAAATGGTAATATTATGTAATGAAGTGCAAGAGACGAATGATAAAGAAACATGTGAGAGTCATGGCGCGGACAACAACAATTGTACATCAATAACATGTTTAATTAAAAGAAAGGAGCTCAATATAAACATGAATGTGGAATTTCGACAAATCAGCAAAATTGCGACTATTCTACCATAAAGAAGCAACAACATTTTACATCTTTACGTACATATAATTAAAAGATAACAATTTTATCACTCAAGGAACAAGCTAATATTTTGTAAATAAGTTGAAGGAGCTATTCCATATACACTTATTCAGCTGTCAATGCTAACCTTATGGAAAAAGAAATTTGACACATCAACAAAGTTATCATAATTGTACTAAATCAACAACATTTCACACATTATGCTGACAGTTTCTTCAACAAAAGAACATAATTTCTTAAAAGAGAAGACGAAAATTAAAAACACTAAGAACTTCAAATATTCAAATAATGTACAACAAGTGAAATATAAAAGAACAACATCAAACAACAACATGTACGTATAATTAAAGATGATTTCCGAAGATGACAATTTCGCTACAAGAACTCTTAAAACATTTAAAGAAGACAAATTCGTATTAATATCCAGAAATATAAAATTACAAAACTACCAATTTTAGTATCTGCTCTCAACAAAATACGATTCAATTTGACTGAAAAAAACAACGCAACATAGAAGACATCAAATTTAACAAAGCTTAGAAAATAAAGACGAAAGATGAGAATAAATGATGACAACAATGTTTTTCGATCAATGACAGAAACAAATAAAATGCAGCCAGCCAACCTATACACGTAAACAGAGAGTAACAGAACTAGCGATCACAGCAGTTTATGTTTTAAATTAATAGAAGACACAACTACATTTTTATTGTATAATTAAATAGACTAGAAATAAGTAAAGAAAAACTTGAAGAAACATTAAAAATATGAACACTATAAATATAAACAATAACTAAAATAACTCAACAAAAATTAAATGACTTATTTTCAATAAATAGCAAAAAAAAAAAAAAAAAAAAACAAATCGTTGCACAAATTAAAGCATTTAATGACTTAGATGAATAAACAAGAAAAACAACAGAGCAACACGGAACGCAGCGATTGCAAAGCGGTAACTTGATCAACTACTGTTTTGTCAATTGCAACGTTCAGTGACTTGTAATGTTATACATTTTTTTTTTATCAACAATATCACTAAAACTGCGACTATTAATTAAGTAATTGAGTAACGAAGATAAGCATTAATAAGATTCTTAAAATGAAAATAAGTAAAATAAATTATAATAATAAGAAAAATAATTATTGATTTTATATATTATTGAAAGTTAAATAAATTAAGATATATTGTAATATTAATGATGTAAAAGAAAAAACTATTATTCTTTTTAATAATAATTTTTTCTTAAAATAAGGGGGGAAGAATGTTGTGAATCAGCAACGTTTTTTTTATGTATTTAAGAAAGACTGCACATAACCAGTATGCACATAAAGTTCAAATCTAAAAGCACAATAACAGATGCAAGTTAACGTAACATAACGTCTACGACGTAACTGGAAAGTGCATAATGTTTATGAGTGCATACTTTCAGGATATAAAATTAAGTCCGCTTGAAAGCAACGAAAAATGCACCGGTTGCAATTTGATCCGAGGCATGCGCTAGCAAGTGTGCCGTCTGTTTAAAAGCAACAACAAAAGCATTGGTTGTAATTTAAGTCAAGACTAACGCCAGCATGGGAACCAATTAAGAATTCAGCACATTGGAATTTTCTCAATTAATGATTTCACAATATTAGTAAATATATGATGTGGGGTTCATGAGGTTTTTAGTAGTACGTAGATTTAAGAATATGCGTGCTTGCATTTATGAGTTGTGTTTTAAGAAATAAGTATAAGCAAGGGGTTCGTGAGTCGCACGATACCGAGGTTATGAGTAGAGGTTAAGTATAGATTTTAAGCATTATGATTTTAACTGCCTTAGAGTGCAGACGTGTTTTCAGTTTAAACTCAAGCTTGTAAAAATACTTAAAAATAATTAATAAAAGTATAAAGCAAGTCTAAAATATCCTTGCGTTTTTATTCAATAATAAATGTTAGGAAAGAATTGTGGACTTCGAGGGAATATTGTCACTGACGGTTCCATTAATAAAGGCAAGTATAAAAGGACCCCTGGAGCCCGCAACAATGTGCGTAAACTTTAAATCACGCCTACACAGTTTTGAGTTCTACTATTCAAATTCTGATGCTCCTTCTACTTTTTCTACAACTCATACTTTTACTCCCTTTTTACTTTTGCTTATACTCCTTAATTTCCACCTTTACCGACTCCTTCAACCTCGCACAGCAGCAAGAGTTAACATAGCTGACATTTAGTATTTACCACAAATTCCAGGAAAAGTAGGAAAATATAGCACAAAAAAAAATAACCTCGATTTACATAAAATGTCTGCCAACAAATCGATCGATTTTCGCATTCAAGCCATATAAATATTTGATTTCTTAACAATTGACATGTGAAAGTATTTGTGAGTCGATGTGTGTGTATGTGTGTTTATTAGTATGTGTGTGTGTGTGTGTGTATGAATACATATTTATGTGTGGGTATTTGCATAAGTATTTTTGTATTTGTTAAGTGCATAGCAAGTGGCAGAACATGTTAAAGTTGAAAAGTTGGCCTAACTCAAGGCGAAAAGTCGGCATAGAGACGAAAATAAAAATAACTGAAATACTTGAAACTGAATTTGATGCAATTAAGTGAAAACAAATTCAAAGTAACTCAAGACACAGTAGCGCAAGGAATCGGCAAGATTAAAACAGCATATTTATGGAATTTTTTGGTATTCTGTCTTGTAGCATGTTTTTGGCAGAATATAGGAAGACAGACTGATTTTTTTATCAATATTGAAAATAGCTGTCTTAAGGCAGTTTTTAGGAATAGCAAGGCAGCATGCCACATACAGAGGCGCAGACAATCGGCAAGTTGAAAACGGCAGATTTGTGGAATTTTTTGGTATTCTGCCTTGTAGCAGATTTTTGGCAGAATATAGGAAGGTAGACAGATTTTTTTTCCAATATTGAGAATAGCAAGGCAGCATGCCACATACCGAGGCGCAGATAATCGGCAAGTTTAAAACGACAGATTTATGGAATTTTTGGTATTCTGCCTTGTAGCAGATTTTTGGCAGAATAAAGTAAGGTAGACAGATTTTTTTTCAATATTGAGAATAGCTGTCTTAAGGCAGTTTTAAGGCAGATTTAAGGAATATCAAGGTAGCCCGCCACATACAGCCGATGAACAATTTTTGAAATGAGTGCCTAAAGGTAGATTTTAGGTATAGCAAGGCAGTCTGACTTCGACGGCAGATACATCTACTTTTTGTAATGAATTCGAAATGACTGAAATTTTGACAAATAATAAACCAAATTTATAAAAGATATATTTTAAAATGTTTTGTTTTTTTTTTAACTTTTTGCAAATTTATATTCCTACGGAAAGGAAGGAATTAAATATAAATAGAAGGAAAATAAATAAGGAAGGAATAGAATATAGATAGCCTTCCTTCCTTTTGGAAGGAAGGCTATTTGCCTTTTCATTTCATATATCTGCCTCTTTATTTCTTCACCTTCCTATAATCTGTCTATATGCTGCCTATATGCTGCCTTCGTCCGTTTGGTTCTGCGGTAGACAACACAAAAAAAACCCCACCGGAAACCTTCCGAAAATCGTTTGATTTCTAGCTTGAGAGCTGCTGTGTTTGCCTTCCTGTTATCTGCCGTATACTTTGACTGAAAAAATTTTCATTTTGTTTTTCTCGAATATTCTCGAATTCTATTATTTTCTGGAATAGTCTGATTGATAGCCCCACGTGCTACGAAAAGCAACTGCTTTTTAATATTCTCGTTGAGGCAACTAATGAAGGCATCGACTACTGATTGTCGGAACCTCTGATAAATGATGCGCGTTTCGACTGGTAATGATTGTGTTTAAGTTGCGCGATTACCCCGCCATTAGTTTGATGTTCTTCGTACGAATGACATTGACGTTGTGTGAAGAGCATAAAGCAAAGAAATCGATTGAACGGTGGGGGTTTCTGTTGTAAGATATCAGGGTAGTAGATGTCCCAGAAGTCGTTATACCTACCACATAGCAAACAAATATATTTAAAGAATTACAAAGAAAATAATCATTCTGGAGCACAGAAAATAAAACTTAAAAATAGAAGAAAGAAGAAAGAAATGCAAATATAACTTTTTTGAATTAATATTGTTTGTGAAATGCAAAAATGATTAATGTAAAAAATGATTTACCAATATTTATTGTGATAAAAACTAAATTTTAAGATTCACTCAAGTTTAACGATGATGAATATTAAATATAATATAATAATAATAATATAATATATAATAAATAATAATAATAGTTTGGCGCTACAGTCCTGTATAGAACTTCGGCCGAGCTCTCTCACCATTTTGAGCTGTGCGTGTTATATTTGTACTCATAGTGGTGGGACCTACAGTTTATTGCCGAATCCGAACGGCGGGTGAGAGCTTTTCATAGGCAATGGTTTTACTCTCGTAGGTTTGCCATTTACTGACGAGGGGTAGCGCGGTATAGAAAATATGTCTATACAAAGATGTTGTTAGCCCCAGTCCAGTCTTGAACCGGGGACCTTTCGACTCGCAGTCCAACGCACTAACCGCTGAGCTACCGCGTTAATTAATAATTTAATTGAAGAAAAATTAAAGGAAATTTACACACCATATGAATAAAATGTTTTTTTTTTTTGTCACTTATCTTATTATATAATATAGCTATATTTATTATATATTCATTATTTTTTATTTTACTTAACTACTTTATGTTCGAAGCTTGAACCATGTTCACGTCACCAGTATAACGAAATGAAATTGTTAAACTCAAATAAGGGAGAAGAATATTAAAGTCATGATATACGACGAACCGAATAGGCAAGCACAAGTTCCGATGAACCGATGTAAAATAAGAGCGGTACAACAGTATCTGTAAAACTGAGTAGTGAATATAAGACTGTGTAGTGGCTGAAAAACTGTGTAGTGACTCTAAAACTGTCGGTTGGTATCTGTAATACTGAGTAGTGAATGTAAGACTGTGTTGTGGCTGAAAAACTGTGTAGTGACTGTAAAACTATCGGTTGGTGTGTATGCTATATTTTAGCATATTCACCAACCCAACAAGGATTTGATATATTATTAAATAATTTTTAATCCAATTAATTATAGAAAAAGAACAAATTATTTTATTTTAATTAATCCCAGTTGCTATATTTATATTAAATATTTTTTTCTGTGTACAGTGTTTTTCAGGGACGCTACAAAAGTAGAGCGACAGGGACAGCAAACGACGCCATATTTGTTGCCGCTCTTTTGACATTTCTCTTCAGTAAGGTTTGCCATTTCATGCCACTGAAGCCGCTTGACCACCAGAAGTGTCGTATGTTCGATATTTCAATACTGGCGTAATAAAGGGTTTTTCAACAGGGACACACCTAATGGCATCGAACGTACTTTTACAGGAATAAAGAATTCCGTTGATATCCAAAACCGTTTTTGTTTTATTTAAAAAAAACTTTTGTACCGCTTCTAAAAAAAAATCCTTTACAACGCAAAGATTTTCTTCAATAAAATCATTAATTTTTCGACTTAACCAACAACAGCACAAAATTACTCAAACCACTACTTCTTGTGCCTACAATGCTCCATCTAGACTATAGATTGGCATTTACAAGAATAGTTCTCAACCAGTTGGACCGAACACGAGACGAGATGAATTTTCCACAAACGAAGCAACTAACATGAAAAATAAACCAACATTTTAACACATCGCCGCAGAGTCATAATAAATAAATACAGGCCAAGTCAACGGCGGAATGAAGCCATTAGCAGGAAGCGCACATACTACGTAGTACGGTTATAACAAGAATTCAAGTGTGTGTGTGTGGTGTGTTTGTGTGAGCCGCACTCACACCTTAATAAAGACGTTTATTGCTTTTATAGCCAAATCGATTTTCGGCTGCAGCACAAACACCAAAAACAAGCAATAAAATTAAATATTTAGTGCATGATGAAGGGGCAGTGGTTAAAATTCGAATGAAATTTAAAATTTTGTATTTTAAAAAAAATTGAATTTAATATTTTTTAATTAAAAAAAAAAAAAAATAAATTCAAATTTTTGCATATAAAAAATAAATGTTTATACCCTACACCTATGAGGTACAGGGTATATTAACTTTGTGCATATATTGTAACGCCCCTTAGGAGGCGTGTCCGGTATGGAAAAGTATATATATTCTTGATCAGCATCACTACCCGAGTCCGTTTAGCCATGTCCGTCTGTCTGTCTGTCTGTCTGTCTGTCTGTCTGTCCGTCTTGCTGTCTTGCTGTCCGAATACAGAATAACTTGAGAAATACTGATCAGAATGCGATGAAATTTCGTCTCAATATATTTTATCCAAAAGTAGGCACTGAGTTTGTAAATGAGCCAAATCGGTCAACGGACACGCCCGCCTCCCATACAAGTCACTTTTATATAACTCTTTCGGAACTAATAACTCGAAAAGTTTTCAAGGTATAGTTATAAAATTTAAAAGGTATTCTTAGAATTCAACTATAAATATGTGGTCCAAAAATGCGCGTGATCCGCCCACTTTTTTTTTTCATTATTTCCCGGGTTTTCATAGTGGAAATTTGATCCGTAAATTATTAAAATCAAATCTATGAAATATTAACCTTTCAAAATTTTAAATATAGGCGTGGTCCACCCAATTATATTTTTTAATGTATTTTTTTTGTACTTTTATATAAAGTTTTTAATTTATGGGGGTATAAGACGTAAATTTCTGATAAATGAATAATATTCTGAGGTTCAGCATAATTAAAAACTTTAAAATTAAGGTATGCAATTAAATATCCCACATTAATATCCCCACCAAAGGTGTAGGGTATTCCAAAGTCGGGCACGACCGACTATAAAAATCCGCCCCATGTGACCTAACTTTCCCAACTCGTTTTAAATACTTTTTTTAAGGACATGCAATTCGAAGTTCAAGGATAACGACCATTGGTATATGTTCATTGTTAAGAAGAATTTTCCAAAAGATTCTTTTATTAGTTTTAAAACGAAACCTTATCAAAGTTTCTAGCATCATCGGATATATGTCAATAGCAACCACCATACAAAAGTTATCATTGACAATTATTTAACTTTGTACTGTATCTCTGGAAAAAGTGATATCTTTGGAAATAGTGGTCGGAAAAAAAATGGTGAATACAGATACCGATACCCTTTATCAGTTGCCAAAATATCATTGAAATCGAAGAGAGTGAGTTGCAAATCCTACGAGATTTGGTGTGGACTTGCTCATATAGGATTTGATATTTGTATTACAACATTTTGATATTTCGGCATTTTAATTTTCGACATTTTTTGATCCTATAAAAAAAATGTTTTTGTATTTATTGTTTAAAAAATTTGTCGACATTTTCTAGCTTTAAAATATTTTTCGACATTTTGTGATTCGGCCAAATATTGTTTCGGCGTTCTAAGGCTTTTATAATTTCGTCATTTTAAGGTTTCGTCATTTTTTTTTCGATATTTCGTACGGATCCCATATCTATCTTATACAAAAGTATTGATGGTCAGAAATGGGATATTTTCGATGGAATATAACTCTACAAACCCTTTGAAAAACGTTTTGATAGTTGACCAAATAATGAGGATAGAATTTCCTTCTTCAATACCAAAAAAAAAAACAGTTTCTTAAGTCAATGCAATATCGTTTCATTCAAAACTAAATTATTTCAGTAAAATCAAGCAGGTTGACAGGAACGATTTAGATTTGTTTAAAAAAACCATTTGTATTATTATAATATTGAATTATGATTTAAAATATGCATACTATAAAGATCGACATACGATCGGGTCATGAGACATACCTAAGATGTTTTTAGATGAAGTAATGAAATATGTTTTTGTTGTTCTATCTCTCAGTATTTACGGTCGGAAACATATCTTTTGAAAAAACTTTACAAACCGATTAGGGATAGTTTTGATATATGACAAAATAATGAGTACTACTCGATATTGAACTGTACTTGAAAATAATTACTAAACATTAATTTCAAAAAAATTAAATACTTTAAAATATGCCAAGAAATCCACTGTGCACAGTGCTTTAAAGAACATTGTCTAGAGAGGTTTTATTTAGGTGCTGTAAATATAGTAATGGTGGCAGTGGTACGAAAGCAGTTGCTGTGAGTAGATATCGTGAACACAGCTGCTTTGCGAACGGACGATGAAGACACTGTTTTGACCCTTTTAACGGCGCGGCGCACATTTCGCACAGTCTCCACGTTGTACATAGACTGGAGTCGTGCACCAAATGAATATGTATAATAATGTATGTATGTTTTATAGATGGTAGATGTATTTGTGTGTTTTTGTGTAGGTGTAAATTTCACGTATGTATATGTTGACCATATAATTTATTTAAACGCAAGGCTATAACTGGCGCAAAAGCCGAACGTTGGCAATATTTTGGCAGGCTTTTAGGCGTGAAACAATGGCAGCATACCAAAACAATTTCGTATAGTTTAAAAATAAATGCAAAAGGATGGTGCAGGATAAGAAGAACTAAAACAAGAGAAAGAGAGTAATGTGTCCAAAAGAGCGCTATTTAAAATAACTAATGACAGCATAACCTTGAGCTGTCACATATTTTGAAGTCTGCTTTTAGGCAGATTTATTTTTAATATATACTAAGCCGTCTGTCATGGGTTAATGGGGATATTTATGCTATAAATAAGTTTTTGCTATAGACAATTCATTGTTTTTACTATATATTTGAATTTGCCATCTAACTCAGTGACTATGTAATAGAATAGATTAATTTACTTGGTTAATTCAATTCAAAATTCATAAAATTGCAACGTTTTTCAACAATTGCATTAAAAATATAAATCAATTTAAATCATATTTCAACAAAATATTTATATATTATATATTTTTATTATATTATTAAAATTTAAAAAATAAATATAAATAAAACATGTCACAAAGAAAAATAAAAAAATCGCCAAGAATTTTAAAAAGAACATAATGAAAAAATAAATTTAAATAATAAATGAAAAATTCCAAATAATAAAGAAAACTAAATAATCTCAAAAAGGCACTTAAAAAAATTATAAAAACATTAACAAAAATATAAAATCACAAAAAATATAAAATAAGAAAATCACTAAATATTTTAAAATCGGAAATAAACAAAAAGTAAAAAAAACAAAATCACAAAAAACTCAAAATTACCAAAGTTACTTAAAATCATAAAAATATGTAAATCTAAAATTTTATAAAAATTTAAAAAACAGCAAAATTTAGAAGAATATGATAAATAAATAAAACATTTTATTAAAAAAAAAAATCAAAATCACAAAAATCTTAACTAATAAAAATTTATAATATCACAAAAAATTACGATCTCAACAAAAAATATTATAAAATTAGGAAATGAAAAAAAAACAATTATAAATTAAAAAAATAATAAATCCAAAACACATAAAATCAAAAACAATCCGAAAAAAACAAAAATAAAATCACAAAACTTTTAAAATTAAAAAAAAAATGTCACAAAAATTATAATATAAAAAAAAACATTTTAAAAAAATTATATAAAATAAAGGGTTTTTCAACAGGGACGCTACAAAAGTAGAGCGACAGGGACAGCAAACGACACCATATTTCTTGCCGTTCTTTTCACATTTCTCTTCAGTAAGATTTGCCATTTCATGATGGTAAGATATACGAGCCAACAACGTGTCTAAATTATTAAAATTTACTACCGAATTTCGGAGTCAGTGGCCTCTACGTTAAGAGCGCTATGTCCCATTTATGGTCGTCATAATCGTCCTAGCAGATCAACAATTGAGCGTCTAGTGGAAAAATTTGAATCCACAGGCACAGTACAAAATGTTCCCGTGCCAGTGAGACAAAGAAGTGCCCGTATTGTCGAGAATATTGGTGCCGCTGAGGCTTCAGTTGAAAAAAGCCCAAATGTGTCTCTCACACGTCGTTCTCAAGCGTTGGGCATCTCTGTGAAGTCCTTGTGGCGAATTTTTCGAAAAGATCTTGGCCTACATCATTACAAAATCAAATTGACGCTTGACCACCAGAAGCGTCGTATGTTCGTGAATTGGGCTGAGCAACAACTTGAAAATGATTCGGATTTTCATCGAAAAATCATCTTCAGCGATGAGGCTTATTTCTGGCTGAATGGCTTCGTCAATAAACAAAATATGCGTTATTGGTCAGACAGCAATCCACACGTACTCCATGAGTCATCATTGCATCCCGAAAAAATTACGGTTTGGTGCGGTTTATGGGCCGGCGGCTTCATTGGGCCGTACTTCTTCCGTGATGATCAAGACCGGCACGTTACTGTGAATGCGAATCGTTCAATGATAACCGAATATTTTTGGCCTCAATTGGATGATATGGACTTGGAGGACATGTGCTTCCAACAGGACGGCGCCACAAGCCACACAGCGAATGCCACAATCAATTTATTGGAAACCAAGTTTGGAGAACTATTTCCTGTGGGGCTACGTCAAGTCTATGGTCTATGCCAACAAGCCAGCGACGATTTATGAACTTCGTACGAATATCGAACGTGAAATTGCAGCAGTATCGGCCGATTTATGCTTGAAAACCGTCGAAAATAGGGTTCAGCGTCTGGACTTCTGCAAGCGTGCCCGTGGTGGCCATGCAAAAGAAATCGAGTTTCATACATAATTGCATCGAACGTACTTTCACAGGAATAAAGAATTTCATTTTGTAGCATTTTGTAGAATTTCATTTTGATTTATTAAAAATCAAAAAAAAAAACATAGAATCAGAAATCCCAACAAAAAGAAAAATTATAAAAACACAAACAAATAAATAATCACAAAAATTATAAAATAACAAAATCACTAATTATTATATAATCGGAAGTGTACAAAAAATTTAAAAATTAAAATTAACAATTACGAAAGTTACATGAAATCACAAATTAAAATATGAAAATTCAGACGAAAATTAATAATTTAGAAAAGAACAAAAAATAAAACTTATAATAAATAATACATGCACAAATATTTAAAAAAAAATCAAAATAAAAACAAAAAAAATTATAAAAATTTGAGAAAAACGCAAAAAAAATAAAACATTAAAATTTTCTGATTTAAAATAAATTCTTTATATTTTGTTTTTATTTATTTAGAGTCCTGTAGAAGCATTTGTAAAAGTAGATCAATTAATTATGCATTAGATGTATGCTTTTTTTTTTGGCACAACAAAATATTGCAAAAATCATCTTTAAACTCTGTTTATATTTGCCAGCCACATACTTTCCACAACAACTTAATATCGCTTATTGCTCATCAGCGCAAAATCAATTTCCTGCACTTAACATGCACTCTACAAGAACCGTACGCAGGATGCTGTTAGTGGGTTGAACGGTACCACAACAGAAATACACCGATGCCCCGATAGCCGTTGATTTTGCTAATGAACGGACGCTGTTGCTGGCACTGCTTTTAACAGCATCCTGAGTGACAGCAACATTAGCACCATCAACCAACAGCATTATCGACGTTTAACATAAGCAGTAGAAACTCAATAAGTGGAGGCAAAACTCCATAATTAAAATATATATATATTTATTTAAAAAATAAAAGAAATTATTAAAAGTTATTAGAAGTTAATAGACTATAATAAATACATAGTACAAAATAATAGAAAATCGTAGAAAATAGTATGAAATAGAGGATATTAATATAAATAATTGAAAATACGTAGTTAAAGGTTGAAACTGATACAAATAGAGTTGAAAATACTAAGAAAATAGTATAAAATGCTAGAAAATGATAGAAAATGGTAGAAAATAGTAGAAAATAGTAGAAAATAGTAGGAAATAGTAGAAAATAGAAGAAAATATTAGAAGATAGTAGAAAATAGTAGAAAATAGTATAAAATAGAAGAAAATAGTAGAAAATAGTAGAAAATAGAAGAAAATAGTAGAAAATAGTAGAAAATAGTAAAAAATAGTAGAAAATAGTAGAAAATAGTAGAAAATAGTAGAAAATAGTAGAAAATAGTAAAAAATAGTAGAAAATAGTAGAAAATAGAATAAAATAGTAGAAAAATAGTAGGATATAGAAGACAATGCTAGAAAATGGTAGAAAATATTTGAAAATAGTGAAAAATAATTGTAAATAAATTGTTGAAAATTGTACAAAAGAGTAGAAAATGGTAGAAAAGTGTCAAAATTGGTAGAAAATAGTAGAAAATCGTAGAAAATAATAGAAAATAGTAGGAAATATTGGATATTAATATAAAATAATTGAAAATAATAAAAGTGCATAGATTAAGGTGAAACTGATACTAAAAAGTTGAAAATACCAAAAATAGTATAAAATGGTAGAAAATGATAGAAAATAGTAGAAAATAGTAAAAAATAGTAGGAATTAGTAGACAATGGTAGAAAATGGTAGAAAATAGTAGAAAATATTTGAAAATAGTGAAAAATAGTTGTAAATAAATTGTTGGAAATTGTACGAAAGAGTAGAAAATGGTAGAAAAGTGTCAAAATTGGTAGAAAATAGTAGAAAATCGTAGAAAATAGTAGGAAATATTGGATATTAATGTAAAATAATTGAAAATAATAAAAAGTGCATAGATTAAGGTGAAACTGATACAAAAAAGTTGAAAAAACTAAGAAAATAGTATAAAATGGTAGAAAATGATAGAAAATGGTAGAAAATAGTAGAAAATAATAGAAACTTGAAGGAAATAGAAGACAAAGCTAGAAAATGGTAGAAAATATTTGAAAATAGTGAAAAATAATTGTAAATAAATTGTTGAAAATTGTACGAAAGAGTAGCAAATGGTAGAAAAGTGTCAAAATTGTTAGAAAATAGTAGAAAATCGTAGAAAATAGTAGAAAATAGTAGAAAATAGTAGGAAATATTGGATATTATTGTAAAATAATTGAAAATAATAAAAAGTGCATAGATAAAGGTGAAACTGATACAAAAAAGCTGAAAAGACTAAGAAAATAGTATAAATTGGTAGAAAATGATAGAAAATGGTAGAAAATAGTAGAAAATAATAGAAACTTGTAGGAAATAGAAGACAAAGCTAGAAAATGGTAGAAAATATTTGAAAATAGTGAAAAATAATTGTAAATAAATTGTTGAAAATTGTACAAAAGAGTAGAAAATGGTAGAAAAGTGTCAACATTGGTAGAAAATAGTAGAAAATCGTAGAAAATTGTAGAAAATAGTAGGAAATATTGGATATTAATGTAAAATAATTGAAAATAATAAAAAGTGCATAGATAAAGGTGAAACTGATACAAAAAAGTTGAAAAGACTAAGAAAATAGTATAAATTGGTAGAAAATGATAGAAAATGGTAGAAAATAGTAGAAAATAATAGAAACTTGTAGGAAATAGAAGACAAAGCTAGAAAATGGTAGAAAATATTTGAAAATAGTGAAAAATAATTGTAAATAAATTGTTGAAAATTGTACAAAAGAGTAGAAAATGGTAGAAAAGTGTCAACATTGGTAGAAAATAGTAGAAAATCGTAGAAAATTGTAGAAAATAGTAGGAAATATTGGATATTAATGTAAAATAATTGAAAATAATAAAAAGTGCATAGATAAAGGTGAAACTGATACAAAAAAGTTGAAAAGACTAAGAAAATAGTATAAATTGGTAGAAAATGATAGAAAATGGTAGAAAATAGTAGAAAATAATAGAAACTTGTAGGAAATAGAAGAGAAAGCTAGAAAATGGTAGAAAATATTTGAAAATAGTGAAAAATAATTGTAAATAAATTGTTGAAAATTGTACAAAAGAGTAGAAAATGGTAGAAAAGTGTCAACATTGGTAGAAAATAGTAGAAAATCGTAGAAAATTGTAGAAAATAGTAGGAAATATTGGATATTAATGTAAAATAATTGAAAATAATAAAAAGTGCATAGATAAAGGTGAAACTGATACAAAAAAGTTGAAAAGACTAAGAAAATAGTATAAATTGGTAGAAAATGATAGAAAATGGTAGAAAATAGTAGAAAATAATAGAAACTTGTAGGAAATAGAAGAGAAAGCTAGAAAATGGTAGAAAATATTTGAAAATAGTGAAAAATAATTGTAAATAAATTGTTGAGAATTGTACGAAAGAGTAGAAAATGGTAGAAAAGTGTCAAAATTGGTAGAAAATCGTAGAAACTAGTATAAAATAGAAGGAAATATTGGATATTAATGTAAAATAATTGAAAATAATAAAAAGTGCATAGATAAAGGCGAAACTGATACAAAAAAGTTTAAAATACCAAAAAATAGTATAAAATGGTAGAAAATGATAGAAAATATTTGAAAATAGTGAATAATAGTTGTAAATAAATTGTTGAAAATTGTACGAAAGAGTATAAAATGGTAGAAAAGTTTAAAAATTGGTAGACAATTGTAGGAAATATTGGATATTAATGTAAAATAATTGCAAATAATAAAAAGTGCGTAGATAAAGGTGAAACTGATACAAAAAAAGTTGAAAATCCAAAAAAAATAGTATAAAATGGTAGAATATGATAGAAAATGGTAGAAAATAGTAGAAAAAACTAAGAAATAGTAGTAAATGCTAGAAAATGGTAGAAAATATTTGAAAATACTGAAAAAAAGTTGTAAATAAATTTTTGACAATTGTAGGAAATAGTAGAAAATGGTAGAAAAGTGTAAAAATTGGTAGAAACTGGTAAAAAATTAGTAGAAAATAGTTGAAAATAACAGTAATTTATAGAAAATAGTGGGTAAAAGTATAAAATAATAGAATAGAGTACATATTAGTAGACAAATACTAGACAAATACTAGACAAATACTGACAAATTATGACAATTAAATATTCTGCTATCAAAAAGAAAATCAATTTTTTGTTTTTATAAATATGGTTTTACAGAACTCTGTTTCTACATTTTGCACTATTATCACATATAAATCACTTTTATTACAATTACATATCGAAAATAAACTTTTTAATACCCACATGATTTGAATCATTGTAATATAAAACTAGCAATTCAATTAATTGCTGCAAAAGTTTGATTTAAGATTTAATTGTTATGCTTATATACAGCAGATAAACAAGTAAATAAAAATAATCAGTGATAACTATTCAATTACTGTCTCTTTTAGTACTCAATGGGCTTGGGGAAATATCAGTAAAGTGCTTTGTTGCTTTGGTATAAGAAGCATTTGTGATTTACGGGCAACTAACAAAAGTATTTTATATGATGTTGATCAGGAACTAAGGAAAAACGTAAAGAGGAAAAAATTACAGTGACCCAATTTCATGACTCACGTCGCGATTTTCTTACAAATTGCAAAGGGCGGCTGGCGACTATGTCAAATGAGATAGATTCGCAGCAACGGAGGTCTAGGAAAGATTTGCAAAGGGTGCCTGTAATCGTGGCAAATCCTTTAATGTGCATAATCAATCAAACTTGTGACTCAATAGAGCAGATGATGCGGTAATGCGGGTTGTTCGAGCGACATTATTTGCATGTCTTCTGACACATGGAATGAGACAAATTAAAAGAAATTACAAGAAAAATATTGTAAAATAATTGAATATATAAAAAGAAATTAAGAGATAATAATAAGTTATAATAATTTATTTTAATAAAATTTTATAAATTGGTAGAAGAAATGTAAAATTCATCAAAATTAATATAATAATAGAAGACAGTAGTAAATAATCGAAAATAGCAGAAAATAGCAGAAAATTGCAGAAAATACAAGAAAATATATAAAAATAATAAAAAAATGGAAATGGTACAAGAAAATAGTATAACGTAATATAAAATATATAAAATAAAAAATGTATAAAGTAGTAAAAGATAGTAATAAACAATAAATAATAGAAAAAATTAATATAAAATATCAATAATAAACATTAATAGAAACGATTAAAAAACTAGTTTGAACTAGTACTAGGAAATAGAATATAGTAGAAAATGGTAAAAAATGGTATACAAAGGTAGATAATGGTAGAAAATGGTATAAAATGGAAGAAAATGGTAAAAAATGGTAGAAAATGGTAGAAAATGGTAGAAAATGGTAGACAATGATATAAAATGATATAAAATGATATAAAATTGTAAAAAATGGTAAAAAAAGGTAGATAATGGTATAAAATGGAATAAAATGGTAGAAAATGGAAGAAAATGGTAGAAAATGGTAGAAAATGGTAGAAAATGGTAGAAAATGGTAGAAAATGGTATAAAATGATGTAAAATGATATAAAATGGTATAAAAAGGTAGATAATGGTAGAAAATGGTAGAAAATGATATAAAATGATATAAAATGGTAGAAAATCGTATAGAATGATTGAAAATGCTAGAAAATAATTGTATATAGTACCTATATAATAATATAAAATGACATAAAACAATGTAAATAAAATACAACGAAACGTAAAATAGTAAAATATATTAAAAAATAGTACAAAATAATAAAAATAGCATAAAATCGTACAACAAAATAGAACAAAGTATTATAAAATAGTACAAAATTGTTGAAAATAATACAAAATACAACAAAATAGTCGAGAACAGTCTAAATTAGTAATTAAACATTAAATTGGTAGGAAATTATACAAAACAGTACAAAACAATTTCAAAAAGTACAAAATAATATAAACAATATAAAATAGTACAAAATACCATAAAAAAAAACTGAATAGTACAAAAAGTATACAAAATATAACAAAATAGTGGAGAACAGTCCAAATTATAATTATACACTACACAAATATACTAAATAGAACAAAATAACACAAAATTTTACTAAATAGTAAATACAATATAAAACGAGTTGGGAAAGTTAGGTCACATGGATAAGTTCGGTCACATGGGGCGGATTTTTATAGTCGGTCGGGCCCGACTATGGAATACCCTACACCTTTGGTGGGGATATTAATGTGGGATATTTAATTGCATACCTTAATTTTAAAGTTTATAATTATGCTGAACCTCCCCACCCTCAGAATATTATTCATATATCTGAAATTTACGTCTTATATCCCCATAAATTAAAAAATGTATATAAAAGTATAAAAACATAAAAAAAAAATTTGAAAAATATAATTGGGCTGACCACGCCTATATTTAAAAATTTGAAAGGCTAATATGTCATAGATTTGATTTTAATAATTTACGGATCAAATTTTCACTATGAAAACCCAGGAAGTAATGAAAAAAAAATGTAGGCGGATCACGCCCATTTTTGGACCACATATTTTTAGGTGAATTATAACAATATGTTTTAAATTTCATACCTATATCTTGAATACTTTTCGAGTTATTAGTTCCTAAAGAGTTGTATAAAAGTGACTTGTATGGGAGGTGGGCGTGTCCGTTGACCGATTTGGCTCATTTTCAAACTCAGTTCCTACTTTTGGATAAAATATATTGAGACGAAATTTCATCGCATTCTGATCAGTATTTCTCAAGTTATTCTGTATTCGGACAGCAAGACAGCAAGACAGCAAGACAGCAAGACGGACAGACAGACAGACGGACGTGGCTAAACGGACTCGGGTAGTGATGCTGATCAAGAATATATATACTTTTCCATACCGGACACGCCTCCTAAGGGGCGTTACAATATATGCACAAAGTTAATATACCCTGTACCTCATAGGTGTAGGGTATAAATAGTACAAAAATCCATAAAATAAAAAAAAAAAAGTGCAAAAAGTAATACAAAATTTAAGGTAATCGATAAGAATTATAAAAATTTTATGAAATATAAATTTTAAAGACCGGAACCCCCGTTTTTATCAAGCTTTCAGCTTTTGTTTTTTTTTTTTTGTTTTCATTTCTGTTAACGAAGTCAACTGTAAGGTCAACAGAAACAACAATCAAAACAAAACCACAAATAAAACAGAAACTTAAATTACGTCTGTGACCAACACTCAATGCTCAATACAAATAAACATGGACACGCACACAAATTTCCTACACATCTATACTCTCGAGGGCAACAAGTGCGAGTGTGTGCACAAATACAAATATATAAATATTTACAGGGTAATTATATAATAAAATAAATAAAATATTTATTTAATTGTAAATTAATAAAACCGCCTTGTAAATAATGAAATGCCATAAAAACTAAAATCATAAAAAAAAATAATTAATAAATATATATTTATAACAAAAATATATGCGAAAAACCTTTTAGATCAACATAGAAAATCACAACATCGATCGAATAATTTCGAACATAAAAATGTACACTTTGTATATTAAGATTGTGTGTGTTTTGCTAAATTTAAAGACTAAACTCAATTTATCGGTAGTGTAGTTTTTATACCCTACACTAAGAAAGGGTATATTCAGTTTTGTACGCCGTTTGTAACACCCAGAAGAAAGCATCTCCGGTATGGAAAAGTATATATATTCTTGATTAGCATAATCTCCTGTGTCGATTTAGCGATGTCCGTCTGTCTGTCTGTGGAAATCCCTACTACTTAAAAAATTGAAAAGTTAGATGAATGAAACTGATAATTTAGATGACTTATACACCTACGCTGTATGTGCGAAAAAATTGGCTAGATTGGTCCATTGTGACCTGTGATCTGATCATATATATTTAAATACCTTATATAAAATTTACATCTACAGCTCAATTTTACTGTATACGTGCTTAGGTAAACTTTTTTGGTGAAATATATATTGACTTCATGCACAAATACATGAAAATAATGTTTTCCCTCGAAATGACTTATGGTTCCGAAAAAAAAATTGAAATTCGGTACTCATACCCATTTGTAAATATGGGTATCAAATGAATGGAAATTATTCAGCGATTGAAAAAATTCCCTCAAATCGCATTAAAATTCGTCATTATGACAATTATTGATTTAATAGTATACAATAAATAAATATTTTCATATAAACTCAATGGCAATGTTATGGTATTTTCTAGTATTTAATGGTATTTTCCGATTAAAATAATAATTTCTCCTATTGACTATTTTAAATAGTAAAAACTATTATTTATATAGTATTTTTTTCTTGGTGTACAATCTTCAAATTGATATAAACTTGCGTACACCCTTAGCATTGCTCGATATAATTAAATATGTAATTTTGTTGGCCTTACAAACAACATGCAATGTCCAAAGCAAAAGAAATTTCAGCAGCAGCACTAGCAAAAACAATAGCAATACAAAAACTGTGTTTGTCACAAATTAATAATTTGTAAATTTCAAATACATATTATGCATGCAAAAGATATGCGGTCAAACAGATAGGATTAAGCAGATAGGATTAGTAATTAAATATACTATATACTACATACATCATAGTACAGATAACTATATAAATTATGGTGTACTATACTTTATAACATACTATATAAATTATAATATAATGTTCTATATATATATATATATATATATATATATATATATATTATGGTATATCATACTTTAAATTCTAGTTAAACATATACTATTATATAAATTATAGTAAACATGCCATACAAATTATTGTATAGTAGGTATACTATATAAATTATGGTATAACGTTCTATATAAACTATGGTATATCATACTATATTAATTCTAGTTTAACTTACTATATAAATAAAATAACATGCACAGCTCAAATGGTAAAATTACTCGGCTTAGTTCTTAGTACTGTAGCACTAAACTATTATTATTTATACACCCAGAAAAAAATTCCCTCAAATCCCATTAAAATTGGTCAATAGGACAATTATTGATTTAATAGTATACAAAAAATAAATCTTTTCATATAAACTCAATGGAAATGTCATGGTATTTTCTAGTATTTAATGGTATTTTCCGATTAAAATAATAATTTATCCTATTGACTATTTTTAATAGTAAAAAACTATTATTTATATAGTATTTTTTTCTGGGTGTAATTATACTATATTTATAATAGTTCCAAATACTACATACACATTTTGGTTTATACTATAATATACTATATTATATAAATTATAGTACACCTTACTATATAATTTATAGTATAATAAAAATAATAGTTTGGCGCTACAGTCCTGTGTAGAACTTCGGCCGAGCTCTCTCACCATTTTGAGCTGTGCGTGTTATATTTGTACTCAAAGTGGTGGGACCTACCGTTTATTGCCGAATCCGAACGGGTGAGAGCTTTTCATGGGCAATGTTTTTACTCTCGTAGGTTTGCCATTTACTGCCGAGAGGTAGCGCGGTATAGAAAAATGTATTCTATGAAAAGATGTTGTTAGCCGCAGTCCTGGCTTGAACCGGGAACCTTTCGGCTCGTAGTCCAACGTACTAACCACGCGGCTACAATTTAATTTATAGTATTCACACTATAAAAGTTATAGTATAGCACACTATATAAATTAAAGTATAACATACGATAAATAAAAATAAATAAATTAAAATAATAGTATAGCACACTATATAAATTAATGTATAACATACTATAAAAAATATAGTATAGAAAATGTGCAGCCATTGTTGTGTAACACAGCGAAAAATTGTTAAGCAACTCAAACGACTTATTAAAATAACCAAGGACAGGAGAAACCCACAACACAATCAAGCCTTTTCGCAGATTCTTATCTATTTTTTTTCCTCTATAAATATTTCATTTTCTTTTATATCATAGTTTCTTTTAAGAAAAAAAACGATTTTTTCATAGCTTGTTTTTCATATTTCTCATATTTTTAGATTTATTTCGCTTGCTATATCCGCATCATGATTTTAATTCTGCAAAATGCGAAAAATCTTCTTTTTTCTCTGTTATCCTTGAAGGCTTTGGCTCAGTCGAAATTACTGCTGCTCCTGTTGCTGCTGCTGCTGCTGCTGCTCTTGTTAACGTATTGTTCGCGCATTTTATTGTTGCATAGCAACTTCTATTTGTTGGTTATGCAGCAAGCTACAAATACAACTATGACTGATTCATCATCAGCCATAACCGTAACAACTGATGCTGCCTCGCTGCATTGTTAGTGCAGTGGAATTTGTAGTTGACGAGAGCAACAAAAAGAAACAGCAACATAACAACAATAATTACTTGGCTACACTCTGAAAAAGAAAATGTTCCCGCTAGGACATAATGGACGACTATTTATTCGACGTACAATTTTTAATATAGTTAGTCTAATTCAAAGGGTTACTAATTAATTTGATAATATTTAAAAAAAAAAACAGTTCCATTAATTTAAAAAGTTCAATATTATTTTTTTTCTAATAGTATAAATACTATTGTTTTAATGTGTTTTATCCCATAATAATAATAAAAAACGTTTGATTATGTGGCATATGAAAACTTCAAAACAAGGAGAAACATATTCGTTCTGTGTATCATTCTGCGAGTTTACAAATAATATAAGCATTCTTTAACATCCACAATAATGGTAAAGCCCGGAACTGAAGTCATTATTAATTAATACAACAAAATATTGTATTGACAGTTTGAATATTATTGAACTAATGGTATGTATTCTATTGATCAATACTAATAGGAAAATATTTGTTTACTATAAAAATCCAATTAATTTTGCATGTTTTTTTTTCTGAGTGTAGTTGCTGATATTGTACTTGTTGTTGTTGTGGCCGCCCTCTGTGTCAGCAGCAATCATTAGAATGCAATATGCGCGCTGTGCTCTATGTTGTTGCTGTTGTTGATGCGGTTGCCGTTGTTAGCAACTCAAATAATTAAGAATTTTATTGCTTTAGACGTGCACCTCAAGGTGTAAAGCAGATGCAATGTGCTGCGCCTTGAGACGACAAAGTACTAAATATTTCAATGAAATGTTGCTCATACGTCACGCGGTACTAAAACAAATTTTAGTGCTGTGTAGTTAATAAAAAGCGCAAAATTTAAATTGCCAAATTGATTAGTGCGCTGAGAAGTAATTTGAGTTTATTTTAATTTTTTAGAATTCAATTTTGAAATTTTTTCTTGTATTCTGTAATTTTTTTAAATTAAAAAAAAAAAAAAATATTTTCAAAATATATATTTTAAAACAAACATATTTTAGTGTATACTCTCTTGTGTTATAAAATAAATACTGTTTTCAGTACATACACATTTAAACACATAAATATTATTCCAATTTATTCATCTACAAACATGATATGTATTTCATTTAAAATGTATAAATATTTCCCACAACGGTAATATTTCATATATTTTATACCAATTCTGGCACAGTCATCATCACCGACAGTATCAAAATCATCATAATCATCATCAACATCAAAACAACGTACATTCGGAATTCAACAAAAACTGCAACATTTATCAAGCTTCTGCCACAATTTTGCTCTCCGTTGCTTCCTATGATTTACGTTACTTTTGTCTTTTTTAGTTGGTGTCCTTTTGAAATTTAAAACCAAACAGGAAACCAATTTATGCAAAACTTTTGGCACACATTGCTGATATAAATTGTGCAATGCTAGGCTTTACAAAATAAAATATAAAATGAAATAAATAAAAAATGATTTCATCACAAATTAATTTACTACAAATTAATCATATTTTGACAGCGGTATTTTGTTGTATATTTTGTATGATTTACAAAAGTATAGAAACAATTAATATTTCAAAGCAAATATGTATGTGGGGTGCTTTTGCTCTCTCACCTATGTTTGGCATATTTTACACATATAAATCACTGCGCATGTAACGCAAGAATGTTTCACAAACTTCGGCTGTAATTTATGAGTCTTTGTTTGAAATACAAAAGAGAAAAATATTACTGTGCGATATTTTTCTTTTACTTCATCTTTGAATTTTATTTTTTCACTACTAGGTACATAAATGGTAATAAATTTTCTAGTACAATCGTACATATGAGTAACTTATATTATTTAAAATACAAATTTTTATATCTACAACATGATTTTAATTTTTACGCGTTTTAGAAATTAAATTTAATTTCATTTTTAATTATTTTAATATTAAGTAATCAATGTTAACGTTATTTGAAATTTGGCAACGTCGCAATTTCATTATAAATCGAAAAAGGTAAGTTTTTAAAATCACAGTTTATATTGCTATAATTTATATAAAGTCACGCATTATTTGAAATTTGGCAACGTCGCAATTTCATTATAAATCGAAAAAGGTAAGTTTCAAAATCAATTTATATTATTATAATCTATATAAAGTCACGCATACCAATGAGATTTAATTTCTTAAGCTTTTTTCAATATTTTATTATAAAGAAATCTATTCAGTAGTTATATAAAATTGGCAACGTCGCATTTTTTTTTTTTTTTTTTGCAATTTATATATAATATTAATCTACATATTATAAAAAGATGCATCCTAATGTTTAGTGTTTTAATTTATCTGTGCATGTCTACATAAAACGAAAATTGCCAACAGTTAACTAATCAATGTTAACGTTATTTGAAATTTGGCAACGTCGTATTTTCATTATAAATCGAAAATGGTAAGTTTTTAAAATCACAGTTTATATTGCTATAATTTATATAAAGTCACGCATTATTTGAAATTTGGCAACGTCGCAATTTCATTATAAATCGAAAAAGGTAAGTTTTTAAAATCACAGTTTATATTGCTATAATTTATATAAAGTCACGCATTATTTGAAAATTGGCAACGTCGCAATTTCATTATAAATCGAAAAAGGTAATTTTCAAAATCAATTTATATTACTATAATCTAAATAAAGTCACGCATACCAATGAGATTTAATTTCTTAAGCTTTTTTCAATATTTTATTATAAAGAAATCTATTCAGTAGTTATATAAAATTGGCAACGTCGCATTTTATTTTTTTTATTTTTTTGCAATTTATATATTCAATTTATATATAATATTAATCTACATATTATAAAAACATGCAGCCTAATGTTTAATATTTTAATTTATTTGTACATATCCATATGAAACGAAAATTGCCAACAGCGCTTTTTTTATTTTTTCCAATAATTCTTTCATTTTGCTTTCTTCTGGTACGTTTATTGGAATTTTTATAATATTTTTGTATTACTTTTGTTCTGAAATATACATTATCGAACAAGTGAAAACTGGTGAAAACTGCAGCAAGTTATGCTTTAAGATTTTTTTAAAAGATAAAAACTAATAGTTTAGTATTAGAATTATTAATTAATAGTAAATAATAGATAAACTAAAATATTTATCTAAAAGAAATAACATTTAATTTATTTATTTAAACACTATAAAGACAATTGGAAATTTGACAACGTCGCGTATTTTTTAATTATGCTGTATAAATCTTAAATTTGTTATGAATAAAAATTGATTTATTTTTTTATTAAAATGGAAAAACTGTAAAATGTTAAATTTATTATATAGTTTAAATTAAAAGTTTTCTAAGATTTTTTTTTATTTATTATCACAATATAAACATGAAAACTAGAATTGGTGAATATCAAAAATTGATTCTAACAAAAGTATACATAGCATCGAAGGAGTTCTCATGGAAAATACAATAATTAAACAAAAATATTATCATAAAATGTGCCGCAAAAGGATAATAAATAAAATTCAATAAAAAAAAATGTTGACTCTACAACAAAAATTACTTTGAAACGAGCCGGACAGTTCAACGTTTGTGTCAGTTTAAAGTCACAAGTCCAGCATATCGCCTGCGAACAAAGATTGTAAAATATTTTCAGCTTTATACAATTTTTTTTTTTTTTTTATAATTTTTGCACTTTGCTTTGTTTCATTTTTGTGCGCAGCAAAATCACTGAATTAAAATTTTACTTTTTTTTTGCATATGCACAGAAAAGTTTTAGTGTCTTCCGTATGGCTTAAGTTTTCTAATTTTCTAATAATTTTTTTTTTTTAATAAAAAACTGTGCAAATAATTAGCAAATGTTTGAATGCGCAAATAAAATAGAAAAAAGGTAGCAAACTTTTGCAAGACTTTTTGCAGTCAAAGTCAACAAAAAGTACTATTTGTTGGCTTGCCGTGAATGTAAAAGACTTTGAAAAGTATTTTATGCTAATGAGTGAAGTTTTTTCTTGCACTTTATTTGCTGCAGAAATATTTTGGGTTATTCTAAGTTACCATTTTTATGTGTATACTCGTTTAAGAGCCTAAGGGTTTTGTATATTTTCTTCTTTCTGTTAAAATGAATTATAACAAAAACTAAAATATTTATTATTAAAAAAAAAAAAAAATTTTAAAAATTATTAAGCTCTAGAGAAATTTGTGTGTTTTTTTGTTGGTTAAAAAAATATATTTACGGAACAATAAAATAAAATTTATTTTATACAAACATTTTAAATTTAGTGAACAATTAACATACAACATTATTTATTAAATAATAATTTATATTATATATTTTTAATTTCCAATTATATAAATTTGAATGGCTCATATATTATATCACTTTTGGTAATTTTTATACATAACACCTATGAGGTACAGGGTATATTAACTTTGTGTATATATATTGTAACGCCCCTTAGGAGGCTTTATGTTCCCTGGAATATCTCTGACATTGCACTTGACACTCCATTAGACACCTGTCTACTGGAGATGCCCTCTGATGCAATGATAACAGAAATATTACCAAGACGAAATTTTGAGGTCTGCCAACCTGACATTCAAGACTGGCTAACGCCTGACTGTGAGCCAGGTAGAGGGTCACACCGCATTTTCACAGACGGCTCCAGAACCGATCAGGGATCTGGTGCTGGAGTGTTTGTGGAACCGGATGACCGCAGACTTCACTTCGCCTTAGGCGACAATGTCTCGGTATTTCAAGCCGAAGTCTATGCTATACTTATGGCTATGGACTACATTGCGGATAATAGATGGCAGAACAGGGCTATATCAGTTTGCAGCGATAGTCAGGCTGCTCTTATGGCTTTGAACAACCAGGTCATCACATCCAATATTGTACGTCAATGCAGATCACGTCTCAATTGTGTTGGTAAATACAATACACTGAAACTGATTTGGGTGCCGGGCCATAAAGGAGTTTCGGGCAATGAAACATCTGACGAACTAGCACGTGCTGGATCTGAGGATAATCCATTTGGACCAGAACCTGTGCTTGGACTACCTGCATCTACGGGAAAATTCGTCATCAGCTCTTGGGTCGCCTCCGCACACAAGAGCAGATGGCTGAATGAGACGAAATGCAGATTCTCCAAGCTCATGACACCGACGATAACCAAAAGATCGGCCTCGTTTCTACTTTCTTTAAGTAGAAAGGAGTGCAGAAAACTGACGGGACTTCTAACGGGACACAACGCATGTGAAAAACACATGAACGCAATCGGCCTGGCCGAAAGCGCCTTATGTTCTGCCTGCTACGAAGAAACTGGCACCACAGAGCACTATCTCTGTGACTGTCCAGCATTTTCTAGAATTAGAAGGCAGATCTTTGGCACAGACGTGATGAGAGAGGATCAGCTTCACTCTTTATCACACAATAGCCTTCTTAGATTCAATAATGAATCTAAGAAGTATCATTAAAAACCAGGGAACTGGGTCACAGCACAATGGATATAACCCTGTCTGAGTGCTGTGGCCCTATTTTTTTTTATCCCACATTAAAAAAAAAAAAAAATACGAGGCGTGTCGTGGTAAGGAAAAGTTTGCATATTCTTGATCAGCATCACTACCCGAGTCCGTTTAGCCATGTCCGTCTGTCTGTCTGTCTGTCCGTCTTGCTGTCTTGCTGTCCGAATACAGAATAACTTGAGAAATACTGATCAGAATGCGATGAAATTTCGTCTTAATATATTTTAGCCAAAAGTAGAAACTGAGTTTGAAAATGAGCCAAATCGGTCAACGGACACGCCCACCTCCCATACAAGTCACTTTTATATAACTCTTTCGGAACTAATAACTCGAAAAGTATTCAAGGTATAGTTATAAAATTTAAAACGTATTGTTAGAATTCACCTATAAATATGTGGTCCAAAAATAGGCGTGATCCGCCCACTTTTTTTTCATAATTTCCCGAGTTTTCATAGTGGAAATTTGATCCGTAAATAAATTATTAAAATCAAATCTATAAAATATTAGCCTTTCAAAATTTTAAATATAGGCGTTGTCCGCCCAATTATATTTTTTAATTTTTTTTTTAGTTGTTTATACTTTTATATAAATTTTTTAATTTATGGCGATATAAGACGTAAATTTCTGACAAATGAATAATATTCTGATGGTGAGGAGGTTCAGCATAATTAAAAACTTTAAAATTAAGGTATGCAAATAAATATCCCACATTAATATCCCCAATAAAGGTGTAGGGTATTCCATAGTCGGGCCCGACCGACTGTAAAAATCCGCCCCATGTGACCGAACTTACCCATGTGACCTAACTTTCCCAACTCGTTTTTTTTTTAAATTAGTTTTTTTTTTAGTGAAAATTTATATTATAAAAAATTGTTCAAATTTTAATTTTGATTAATAAAATTTTAGTTTTTTTAGTGATAAATTGCATGAAAAATTTGTTTACCAAAAATTTTATAGTTAATATAAATATATTATAGTTAATAATATATTTGTTTACGAATTTTTAAACTTTTAGTAAGATTATGGTAAAAATATATATTTCTATTTATGTCAGTATTCGATTTTTTAATGCAAATTCGCGCTTTTCGCAGAACTCTTTTAGCATTTTTTTTTTTTTGTAAAAATTAAAAAAAATATTAATAGAAAATATTGAAAAAATTGAAAAATTAAAGTTATAAATCTTATTTGAATTTTAAAATGCAAATGTATTTTAAGTAAAAAATATTAATTTTTTAAATAATTTTAATTAAAATTGAATTTTAGTTTAAAATTTACTAAAAAATTGAATTTTGGTTTCAAATATGTTTTTCATTTATTTATTAAAATAAATATAAATTAAAATTTATATTTATAGAATATTTAAATTTAGTTAATTAAATTTTTTCTTCTATTTCCAATGTACTAATAATAATAAAAAAAACTTTATAATACTAAAACTTACGCACAGTAATATCTTGCGGACTTTGTAACATTTTCCGACCATTGTGAATGGTTAAAATAGTCTGCAATGCAGATTAGCGACTGCAACAACACACGTTTTTTTATGCCATCATCTTAAAACGCAGTCTCTGTTTACTCCCTCTCTCTCTCTCTCTCTCTCTCTTTCTCTCTCTCCCTCTCAATCACTCTTATTTTCTTCTCTTTAACTAACAGCGCCGCTTTACACTGACCTTGAAGACTACATTCAGGAGTCTCTGACTGCGATGCTCATCTGCGTGCACCGGCGCACGTTGGCTTCAGCCAAGATATTTAATATTCCATCGCAAATTCAATTATTGCACTGTTTTTTTAATTACTTTTTACTTTTTTGATACTTTTTAACACAACCTAAAAACTACGGCCTGAGTCTTCCACTGCGTCGCACATTACATTGCGTCGTTTTATTTTCAGCCCTGCCTCAGGTACTGTCCACTACGCCGCGTATTCATTTCTTGCGCTACTTTTTTAAACACTTTTCACATAAATTAAGTAATTCACAAATTTGTACAATTTGTACAAAATATGTCTACTTATTTCCAACCTTTTCTTCTTCTTACTATGTTTTATGAAAGATCACAATAGAACTCATGCAATACCAATGATCTACGATTTCCGCTGCAAATAACATTTGACATTTACGTCAGAATGTTGAGATTTGACTTATGCCTGAAAGTATGCAATGCATAATATTAATTAATAAAAATACTGCTTTGTTAAATTTAATATTTCATGGTTTTGCTGCTTCCAATATTAAAGTAGTCGCGATAAAACATTTCGAAATTTGCCAAAATATACGCAAGTCGTTATAAAATTCCATTGCACTTTAAAAACCTGACGAAGATCGAAAAAAGTGTTGATTAAACAATTTTTTCATAAACATGTTTTACTGCAAAACTACGCCAATAAAAAGCATGTAGTATATTAGGAGCTTAAGTAATTAAAACGAACATATATTTGTATGTCTCTTTGGCTTGAAAATATAAATCCTGATAACAGTAATCGATACTAGAGATGGGCGCGTGCCGTGCTATTTTCATATCACGCCCGAAAATCTGAGTTTGTGCGTGCAAATCTCCGTGCGTGCTAGTTGCTGTCGTGCCCGTGCGTGTCCGTGCCTGCAAAATCACGCACACGCACAATAAACATTTTTTAAAAAATGTCTACCCCAATTGAAAAAAACCTTACGTGGTATTTTAACCTTTTCTTGAAAATCTGTTGTTTTAGTTTTACTTATGGATTAAAGAGAATAAAACAGTACCAAACTTAATTTTTGAATTATTTATTACAGGGAATATCGGTTCCGGTTCGGGTTCCAAAATTTTTTATAATTGTGGTTCCATACATTTTTTAATAACGTTTCCGATTCTTGTTTTTTGCGTTCCCTGACAGGGACTATAATATCTGTTCTGGCGCCGAGATTTTTTAAATAGCGGTTCCGATTCCAACCAGAATGAAATGTATGGGTTCAAATTCCAATTCCGGTTCCACACATTTTTAACAACGATTCCGGTTCCAAAAATCTATACGGTTCCGGCATTATTTTTCTCGTTTCGCCTGCTCATGTCTTTCAGTGCTTTTTTCGTGTTTTGTCTTGTTTTTCCGTGTTTCTTAGTATCATTTAAAGTCGCGTGCTTTATCGTGCTTCTCGTGCGTGTCTGTAAATTTAGTCGTAGGACTCGTGCTCTTGCGTGTCACCTATCGGCGTGTCCGTGCCATCAAAAATAGGCACGCTCCCATCACTAATCGATACCTTTTAAAATTGTTAAACATTTAAACCAAAACTTAAATCAAACAGATATTTAAAATAAACGTGGTTTAATCATTTTCAATTAAAAACGAGTTGGGAAAGTTTGGTCACATGGGTAAGTTCGGTCACATGGGTAAGTTCGGTCACATGGGACGGACTTTTATAGTCGGTCGGGGCCGACTATGGAATACCCTACACCTTTCCAAACTCAGTTCCTACTTTTGGCTAAAAAATATTGTGACCAAATTTCATCGCATTCTGATCAGTATTTCTCAAGTTTTCTCGTATACGGACAACAAGACATACAGACGGACATAGCTCAATGGACTCGTGTAGTAATGCTGATCAAGAATATTTATACTTTTCCATACCGGCCACGCTTACTAAGGGGCGTTACAATATCTGCACAAGCTTAATATACCCTGTACCTCATAGGTGTAGGGCAAGCATGTCAAACACGCGGCCCGCCAACCCTTCGTCAGCGGCCCGCGAAAACTTTTTAAATAATATTTTTTAAAAATATATTTTTAAGAATTGAAAATTTTTAATTTGTTGTTATTTTCAGGCGTTAAAAGGATTATTATGTATTGTTGTGCATTTTTGTGAAGCGACATGTATCCAATTTAACATGCCATATAAGATATTAAATTACTAATCATAGTAAACTGTTAAAATGTTTTAGTAATTCTAGAAAATTTATGACAGCTAATTGAAATTTGTTCGTCCAGAAGTTTGAATACCAAAAAAATATTAAAAAAAATAAAAAAAAATTAAAAAAAACTTAAAAAACATATGGAAATTTGAATAGTACATCACTTTTCATTTCGTAATAATGATTATTGTGTCATATAGATCATTCCATATCAAAGCAACCAAGTGATTAGCAGCACCATCTCAGAATTTTATTTTCAGCTTCCCAGCTGGTGTGGTTTCAGAAATTTGGTGATTTAAAATTTGAAAAAAACTGTATAAAAATCGTAAAGGTAGTGCAAATCAATTGAACGAAACTTAAGCTATAGTGAACCAAAATAAAACACAAGGGTCTCATTTTAAAGATATTATAATTGCCAAAAAGATAACATACAATATCCATACCATGTTGCTTTAATAGTGGTCAGTTTTAAACAAAGTATATTTTAAAAGAACATATCTCAAAAAGACACCTTTTTAAAAATTTTAAATAGAAATTGTAAGACATCTTTTTGGAAATTTTATTATCTTTAAAATCAGACCTTTGTACTTTTTTTTGACTGTCTACAGTTTAGGGTACGTTTAATTGATTAGCACCACCTTTATGATTTTTATTAAGTTTTTCTAATTTTAAACCACCAAATATCTGAAACTACACCATCTGGGAAGCTGAAATTTGGACAATTTATTAACTTTATGTTGTTTCACCACACTTCCAAATTTCATTAAATTCTGAGATGGTGCTGCCATAATTTAAATTTTTTCAGTTGATTTGATGTGGAATGACTCATATATAAAATTATTTTTAGCAAAAAAACCGTAGTGCGGATTGTGCGAATTACGATTACGAAATATGTGTAAACTTTAGAAACAAAGTGTACTATAACAAAAATAAAGTAAATTGTCGCAGCTATGTTCAGAGATAATTCAAATAAATATATTTTACGAAAAAAGTATTTTTAGAATAAAACTTGTACTGATAATTTCGGAATTTTTTGTCCCGTCCGGAATTTTTTGATTTATTATAAAAAAAACTATAAACTTTAGGAAAAAAAATGTAAATATACAAAGAAAGCAAATGATTTCAACTATTTTTTAAAATATTTCAAAAAAATCATTTGTACGTAAAATTTGTCAACTTTTTGGAATATCCATATGAACCTCGATGTTTTCTTCCGTTTTTGTCCCGTCCGGTACGACAACTATTTAATTTATAAAGGGTTTTTCAATAAGAGCCGCTACAAAACAAAACAAAAACGGTTTTAGATATCAATGAAATTCTTTATTTCTGTAAAAGTACTTTCGATGCCATTATGTATGGAACTCGATTTCTTTTGCATGGTCACCACGGGCACGCTTGCAGAAGTCCAGACGCTGAACCCAATTTTCGACGGTTTTCAAGCATAAATCGGCCGATACTGCTGCAATTTCACGTTTGATATTAGTACGAAGTTCATCAATCGTCGCTGGCTTGTTGGCATAGACCATACACTTGACGTAGCCCCACAGGAAATAGTCTAACGGCGTCAAATCGCACGACCGAGGCGGCCAATCGACTGGACCATTTCGTGAGACGAGACACGTTCTCCAAACTTGGTTTCCAATAAATTGATTGTGGCATTCGCTGTGTGGCTTGTGGCGGCGTCCTGTTGGAACCACATCTCCTCCAAGTCCATATCATCTAATTGGGGCCAAAAATATTCGGTTATCATTGAACGGTAGCGATTCCCATTCACAGTAACGTGCCGGTCTTGATCATCACGGAAGAAGTACGGCCCAATGTCGCCGTCGGCCCATAAACCGCACCAAACCGTAATTTTTTCGGGATGCAATGATGACTCATGGAGTACGTGTGGATTGCTGTCTGACCAATAATGCATATTTTGTTTATTGACGAAGCCATTCAGCCAGAAATGAGTCTCATCGCTGAAGATGATTTTTCGATGAAAATCCGAATCATTTTCAAGTTGTTGCTCAGCCCAATTCACGAACATACGACGCTTCTGGTGGTCAAGCGTCAATTTGATTTTGTAATGATGTAGGCCAAGATCTTTTCGAAAAATTCGCCACAAGGACTTCACAGAGATGCCCAACGCTTGAGAACGACGTGTGAGAGACACATTTGGGCTTTCTTCAACTGAAGCCTCAGCGGCAGCAATATTCTCGACTATACGGGCACTTCTTTGTCTCACTGGCACGGGAACATTTTGTACTGTGCCTGTGGATTCAAATTTGTCCACTAGACCCTCAATTGTTGATCTGCTAGAACGATTATGACGACCATAAATTGGACGTAGCGCTCTTAACGTTGAGGCCACTGATTTCGAATTTCGTAAATTTTAATAATTTCGACTAGTTGTTGGCTCGTATGTCAGTGTCAAAAGAGCGGCAAGAAATATGGCGTCATTTGCTGTCCCTGTCGCCCTACTTTTGTAGCATCCCTGTTGAAAAACGCCTTATCTTTTGATTTACCGTATAGAATTCTATAATTTTTGCAGATGTTTAGTACTATTTAAATACTACATGCACACAAATTTAGTGAATTCATAAATTTTCCTTCGAGATATTAAAATTTTAAGCGTACGAATGTCCCGTCCGGAATCCCAGGAAATGCCCATATTTTTAAAATGTAATATTAACTGAATGCTGACTGCCTTTATGTCGGTAAATATATTCCCCCTGCTTGAATATGAACTATAGACGTGTCAGAAATGTGTAAAGGTTTAAACTACATATTGTCGATGATACTGCAATACCGCTTCAATACAATTTCGAATACCGCCTACAAAGTAGTTTTAGAGAAGAAAAACAACTGTGTTTTGTATCTATTCAGAACTTGCTCTATCCAAATTATCAATTAAATCTGGATTATAAGAAAAATGTAGACGATATTTTTAAATGTAGTCGCGCGGTATTTCAGTATCAGTATTAATCGATTAAGAGAATCTAAGTCAATTTTAACTATGTTAATTTTTAATTATTATGAAAATGATGGTTATTATAAAAATGATGGTAAAATATATAAAAATGTTGCCCGTTATTAAAAGTTTTTTCACAAAATCATAAATTCGGTAGCAGAAAAACCAAGCAATACCAAATTAAATCAAACGGTATTAATTAGCATTAATTCTGCATTGTATACTTTCAGGCATATGTCAAATTCCAACAAACTGACATTTCGTAAATGTCAAATGTTTTTTGCAGCGGAAATCGGAGATCGTTGTTGTTGAACAATTCTGAACTTGCATAAAACACAGTAAGAAGGAAATTTCGGAACTGGGACGATATATTTGTACTTCATTTACGTTAATTGCAATGCAAACAAATAAATTAATGTGTTTAAAAAATGTTATAAAATGTGTAAAAGTGTTAAAAATCAGCGCAATATATGAATTCGCGTTGAAGTGGTTAATATTTCAGATAAGGATGAAGAAGAATCCAAGCACTGTAATGTGCCCAGTAGTGAGTGTGCAGTAGTGAGAGGCCACAGTTTTTAAATTTGTTAAAGAGTATAAAGTGAAAAGAATTAGAAAAAAAAGTGCACAAATTAAATTCGCGTTCAAATATTAAATATCTGTGCTAGACCCCTCGAAGCATCGGCGCGCTCAGATGAACATCGCAGTCAGAGACTCCTGACCGCTGTTTACAAGGTCAGCGCGTGAAGCAAAGCTATTAGTTAAAGCAAATAACAGAGAGAGAAAGAGAAAATTAACAGAGTGAAATGTGCGATGGTAACAATAAACAACGGCTATGCCTCGCAGTTGTCAATAATTACGACTGGCTTAACTGCGACCATGTTGACAAATTCACAACGATTGGAAGTGTTTTCTGAATGAAAACGGGAAACACTTAGAGACTGTAACAGTGCGTAAGTTTTAATAGTTCATATCTATCTATCTATATATGTAAAAATGAAATGTCCTGTGTGTTGCTAGAGCATCACGGGAGAACGAACTGACGGATTTGCCTGATTCTTTTTGTATTTTGTTCGTGTCAATGCAAGAGAGGTTTAAGAAAAATCCAAAGAAAAAGCCGGAAAATTGAAAAAATCTAAATTTGACCTTAGGAACTTGAAATTTGGGCAGGGTTTTGATTTTTTGAAATTCGCCTCCTAAGGTACACAAATGGACGTGGAAAAATTGAAATTTTAATTCAAAATATCGGTGTAATTAAGATAAGGAAATTTGGCTCAGTGACGTCTATTGTAGTTCTTTATCTTTTTTACAAATGTGGGCGGAATTGGACAAAAGGGCGTGTCCCTTTCCATATGACTAAAACTGTAAAAATGTTGTAACTCCTGACTTGCTAAGAGTAAAGTTATATAAATCGAAACATTCGTTTATATTACAACCTCCAATCGTCACTGATAATGTGAGCAGGATTCGATTAAAGGGCGTGGCACCTCTCATATAGCCAAAACTTTAAAATTGTTATAACTCATGACATACTAAGAGTTGAGTTATACAAATGAAAACAAATGTTCATATTTAAAACTCCAATCGTCACTTAGAATATGGGCGGGATTACACAACGGGGCATGGCATCTCTCATAAACCAAAACTTTAAAAATTCTATAACTCTTTACTTACTAAGAGCAGAGTTATAAAAATCGAAACAAAAGATTATATTAAACATTGTAATAGTCACTTAGAATGTGGACGGAATGGGCCAATGGGGCGTGGCACCTCCCATAGAACTACAATTTAAAAAATGCTAACTCCTGACTTACTAAGAGCAGAGTTGTACAAATCGAAATGAAAGATCATTTTAAAATGTTCAATAGTAAAGTAGAATTACCAAAATTTTTTAAACTAAATATCCTATTCATATGTGTGGTTATCATTTAAAGTGGTATGGTCACCAGGGTATATGAATCCTGAAAATAACTTTTCAATCGCTGAAGAATTTCCATTCATTTGATACCCATATTTACAAATGGGTAAACAGAAAAAAAAATGTACATCATTTTGATGAATTCCGTTCTTCAAACCAGGATTCATTGTATTGAAGAGCCTTTCATAATATTAATGACTAACGCCATCAATGTTATGAATGCTTTCATAAATATGAAGGACGTTTGGTAACTGTCGAAAAAGTGTTCTTCAATATGATGTACTATATGTGAAGAATACGTTTCATCATAGTAATGAACCAAAATATAAAAAAAAACATATATGTTCTTCATATTGAAGAATGCTGTTCATTAAACCAAATTTCTATCAACATATTTTTTTTTTCGTTCATGTTTTTCCGTACTTCTCAATTCTCAAGTAGTTCTTGTGTGTTATTTCTTATATAATGCTTGCTCGACATGCATAAAATAGTAAAATATTTTATAATATATTTATTATAATTACAACTTTTTGTTAATAAAAAGTTATATTTATAAAAAATATATTTTTGAAAAAAAAATTTTTTTTCAAACAAAATTTTTTTTTCGAACATTTTTAATTTTGAATTTTTTTTTCGAAAAAACTTTTTTTTTTACATTTTTTTTTGGAATTATTATTTTTTGTCCAAATTTTTTTTTTGGGATAATTTATTTGTACATTTTTTTACTGTTATTTTTAAAATAAAATTTTAATAATATGAACAAATTCATCAATATGACAATTCAAATAAAATTGTATTGTCTTGAATTTTCAAACAAATTATTTTTCGAAACATTTATTTTTCGAAAAAATTCTTTTTTCGAATTTTTTTTTTTTTGATTTTTTTTTTTTGAAATTTTTTTTTTCGAAAATACTTTTTTTTTAATTTTTTTTTTTGTCCAAATTTTTTTTTTTGGGATAATTTTTTTGTAAAATTTTTTATTTTTAAAATAAAATTTTTACACTTTTTTTTCGAATTATTTTATAAATGTTTTTTGAAAAAATATTATGAACAAATTAATCAATATGACAATTCAAATTCATTGTATTGAATATTTTGTTCATATATATAATGAATACATTCATTAATATGTCATTTAATGAACGGTGGTATCAATATGATGAATCTGGTGGTTGGTGAAAAAATTCATAATATTTATGAATAAATTCATCATATTGAAGAATTTTTTTTTGTGTAGGTGTACCGAATTTCGTTTATTTTTTTCATGTATTTGTGTATTAAGTCAATATATATTTGATCAAAAAAGTTTACCTAAGCACGTATACAGTAAAATTGATCTGTAGATGTAAATTTTATATGAGGTATTTGAACATAAGTGGTCGGATCATAGGTCTCAATGGACCGATTTTTTCGCACATACAGCGTAGGTATATTAGTAATCTAAGTTATAAGTTTCATTTATCTAGCTCTACAATTTTAAAAGTAGTAGGGATTTCAACAGACAGACAGACGGACAGACAGACAGACGGACAGACAGACGGACATCGCTAAATCGACTCAGGAGGTCATGCTGATCTAGAATATATATACTTTTCCATACCGGAGATGCTTCGTTCTGGATGTTACAAACGGCGTACCAAACTGAATATACCCTTTCACTCTTAGTGTAGGGTATATATATACTAAGATATTTATCACTTTTCGACATATCTTCCTCGTAAAATATCTTCCTGAAAATAAATCTCGACAATAATTCTTACCCGATAATTCTATATCCAACAATAGATTCCCGACCGAAATATTACTCGACACAATACTTTCTTGAATAATTCTTCCTATAGACAATTCTTACTACACACTTAATCCATGATTATATTTCTCCGAAATTGACCATGTGCCAATTTTTACGGGAAGAATTATAGATCAATTACCGTGAAATAATTGTCTAGGAAACATTTTAACAAGAAAGAATTGTCTCCACTATATATTGTCGGAAAACAATTTTAAGGAGTATAGTTGTCTGGGTAATTCATAATTCTTCACAAAACTTAACAATTATTGTTCTCTCGAGTTCTCTTTCTTTAAAACCAAATTCATTAACATTCACTTCATTTGCTTCAATATAAATAACATTATAATAACACGGTGCGACGCCAAAAATATACAGGAACTCCGACCTATATTTTTGGATTGGTATCGAAAATCAATGAATATCCTCATTTACAGAATGTCAATATCACTTCGAGTTTTTTTTTAAATTTGCTCTTCAGTGTGCAGATTCGCATTTTGCTACCTTGAGTTAAATATGTAATTAAAACTCAGCATCCACGAAAGTTATTTTAAAAGTGTAATACTTTCGAAAAACCAACACATTTAGCTTTCTAAAACTTTTTAAATTATTAATATAGGTTTAAAAAGACTTGAGTTATAGTACGACAAAACAATTTGAATACATTTTCCAATTTTGAAAAATCGTTAAAAAAACATCTTGCAAGATAATCTGTTTCTTGCTAAATTTGAAAAGTTCCAAAAATTTTGAAAAGGTAATTAAATTTACTTTTAATAACTGTAAAAATGTGTAGATTGTCTAGCAAGATGATTTTTTAACGATTTTTCAAAATTGGAAAATGTATTCAAATTTGTATTGTTTTGTCGTTTAATGACCTATAACTCAAGTCTTTTTAAACTTATTTGAATAAATTAAAAAGTTTTAGTAAGATAAATATATTGGTTTTTCAAAAAGTTATACACTTTTAAAATATCTTAAGTGAATGCTGAGTTTTAATTACATAAGTAACTCAAGGTAGGAAAATGCGAATTTGCACACAGAAGAGCAAATTAAAAAAAACTCGAAGTGATATAGACATTCTGTAAATGAGGATATTCATTGATTTTCGATACCTATCCAAAAATATAGGTGGGAAATTTAGTATACGAAATTTTTTGGAATTTGTAGCACTGTGTAATTATATAAAAATATATATTTAAATAAAATCGTAAACAATGGATAATATCATATATTTGTCGTATTAATACCAATATTTGTAAAAACGAATATATTTATTTTTTTTATTTATTTATTTATTTATTTATTTATTTATTTTGTAAATTTATTATTATTTTATATAGTTTATAGCATTTCATTGTTTATTTAATTTATTTTGTATATTCTGCAAACACGTCGCACCTAGCAGTAAACATTTCGCTGTAAACATTTGCTTTTTATAGAAACTAAAACCGAATAAAAATTGTTAAAATTTATTGTCACGCAAACGCAACTCAGCGTAAAACAAACAGATAAATGCGAGCACGACTGGTGCGGGCAACAATAAAATTCAAACCACTACATACTGCACGAGTTGACTTTGACTTTGGTTTTGGCGCCACAGCCACGGACAATGTTTAAAGTTTTTTCGAATTTTATTTTTTATTTTTCAAAATAAATACAAAACAAAAAACAGTGCAGTAAATTGAGTGCACTTTAGAAAAAGTGAATTTGTGCGAGAGTAAATGTGTTGCCAGCAGAATTTATGAGTGCTACTTAGCAAGTCGGTCTACGCTGAGTAGAAAAAGCAACAAAAAACATTTGACTGTGACTAAACTAAAGCATAAAGTTGTTTAACGCAGAGTTAAATGTGTTAAAAATTGAAGAAGTTTTTAATACAATAATATTTGAATTTTTATAATGAGTATTTTTAGTATTTTATTACATTGACATTTTCATACAAATGTCCTTAGGATGCCTCACATAGACCAACTTGGTCCATAGTGTTACCACAAATGGTGTTTCTAATATCCTTAGTTAGGCGAAATAAGTATTGAACACTGTAATTAAATCAATTTACCCATAAATTACATTTTAATATTAAAATTATTAAATACTTCGAAACAGTTTAAAGCAATTTAAAGAATTTCTCAAATTATGACAATAGCATTTGAAAGCAAAGAAAAATGAAAAAAAAATAATATAATAAATAGAACGAAACCATTTTTAAGGTACTATTATCTTGAAATCCAATATCGAAAGTGTTTTAATCGCAGTTGTATTTGAAAAGCAAAGATCGGACATTTATAAATAGTGGCAGTGACTAAATAGGGAAATACCTTTTAAATTGAAAAGGAATTGAAAAAGAAGATTAAAAGTATTTAAATGAAATCAGTATCAAAATATGAATGGTAATTATTCGAATTATTCGATTTAAGAAAATTTATTTTCCAAAATCGATTTTAAAATTCACTAAAATTGCGCCCACTTTGACCCTTCTACGACGCCTCGTTTACAAGATATGAAAGATTTAAGAAAATCTTGAGTCATCGGCGATTTCTCCAGGACCAGTGGACCGAATTTTATGAATTTTGCAGTAAATAATCACTCTAAAATCAATGCAAAAGGAATTGATATCGCAAAGCGGTTTTCGAATTCATCATCTGTGAGGTTTCTGCTATAAGATCTCATCCATGGTTTTTAAAAGTGACGCAAAAATATATAAAATTTTCTAAATATTAAAAAGTGATATGCACTTCAAATGCATGTAAAACACGCATAGAAATTGATATTGCAAAGCGGTTTTCGAATTCATCATGTGTGAGGTTTCTGCTACAAGATCCCATCCTTGGTTTTGAAAAGTGACGCACAAAATATAAATTTTTCTAAATATTAAAAAGTGATATGCACTTCAAATGCATGTAGAACTCGTATAGGAATTGATATCGCAACGCTGTTTTCGACTTCATCATGTGTGAGGTTTCTATTACAAGATACCATCCTTGGTTTTGAAAAGTGACGCACAAAATATAAATTTTTCTAAATATTAAAAAGTGATATACAGTTGCACTTCAAATGCAAGTAAAACCCGAATGCGAATTGATATCGCGAAGCTATTTTCGAATTCACGATCAAGGGGGCTTCTGGTACAAGATTCATTCAATTGTTTTTGAAAGTGACGCAAAAAATATATTTTTTGAAATTATTTCAAAATATGGTACGCAATTGCATTTTAAATGCAATTTAAAACCGCATACAAATTGATCCTTGGATTGGTCTTTGGTTTCACGTACATATCGATTTTTTTAAGTGTGCACATTTTTTTTGATTTTTGTAGCGCGGTGTAATATACGGGAAAAATGTTAAAGTTACAAGCGAAATCATTTTTAACTAAAGTGCGAAAGTACTTTAATAGCGATCACAATAAAATTTCAACAAAACTAGATATTTTTGTATTATTCAATTTAGACTCTAGTTAAAACTACTTTGTATTAAAAAGCAAATAAAATGTACCTTGCTGCGTATGAGTAACATTATATAAGTCAAAATAACTATATTTTTACACCAAGTACAAAATGGACTATTTATTATTTAACTTCTATTAAATTTGGCCAGTTAATCATCATCACATATAGATAATCTAATAAACCAACTTTGTCAACAAATTCTGTACAATTTACTAACTGGATTGCTTAATAGGCTACACAATCACAATTAAGAAATAACTTCTAAATGTTTCTGCAATTGGTCAACAATTTCCACAACTTAATATAGGATGAATTAGAATTTAATTAACACATAGACAGACGATTGTCGCAAAGACCCAATTGCATCATATTTCTTTGTCGACAACTAAATCTCAATTTAATAAACTTATCAATATTTGATATTAATAAAAAGCCCATGAGTCGTGTTTATGGATCCAAAAGCGGTCAATATGCGGTTTTAATCAACGGAAGATGTTTCATTAATCATGGTGGTGGGTTGAAAAGCGATTTCCCTAAATGACTGTACCAGCTATGAGGTTTATGTGTTAATACAGAAAAATATTTAATAAATCGAAAAAAAAAGAAAAGACTAAAGTGGAAAAATGTGTAGAAGTGTCAAAAGAAAAGAAGCGAAAATAGACAAGACAGAATTAAAAGTTGAAGAAAAGACAGACAAATATATAGAATATAACAGTAGATGACTCTTCAAAAAGTTGACATATTATTTTTTATTTATTTTATTTATTTATTTAATCAATTTAATGCCCACGCAGGGGCTGATATTATTAAGAGACAGAAATTACTGTATTACCAGAAGGAAGAAGGAGCCAGAAGAAACGGAAGAAATAGAGGAAGACCACGAGACTGTTAAAAAGATTTAATTAAAAAAAAACAACAGTCTATAATAAATGTAATATAAAAGACAGATTAGAGGAAAAAAACTGGTTTAAAATATGATATGAAATGAAGAAAATATATTCAATAAATAGTTTACGGGCAGTGGGCAGTGGAAAAGACTAAATAATTAAATCATGGTAAGACAAGTTAATAAAATATTGAATGGAAAATGATAATAGAAGAGAAGTTACAAAAAAAAAAGAATAGAATGAAAAGTTTACCAAAAAAAAAATAGTTTAATGTCAAAAGAAGGGGGCAGAAAAATATAAAGAAACAATGTTGGGAAAAAGTATTTTAGAAACAAATGACGCAAGAAAAAACTAAATAAAGACAATGTAAAGGGCAGATTTCTCTCTCACCTTGCCGTTTGGTAAAAAAAGAAAGTAAAAAAAGAAAGAAATAAAGAAGAAAGAAAGAAAGAAAGAAAGAAAGAAAGAAAGAAAGAAAGAAAGAAAGAAAGAAAGAAAGAAAGAAAGAAAGAAAGAAAGAAAGAAAGAAAGAAAGAAAGAAATATGAATAAAAGGAAGAACTTAATACAAAAGAAAAGGCTTTGTGACGTAACACAAATGGCGAAAAAAAAGGCACTAAAGAATCGCTCAATCTGATGAACCATGTGCTCCGCAAAATTAAATTGAATATCATCTGATGTGAACGCCGCATTATAAAAACATAAAGTATTCATTAGAGTGGTTGGCAACTCTGTCTAAAAAGTCTCCAACGCATGACAGGCACACGCATACACTCGCATAGATGAGCAAAAGAGCAAACGTCAAAGGTGACATTTGCCTCGTGGTGTGATGGGACATTCACTTCACTTTCAACAACAGCAGCCGAACAACGTTCATTTTGTGATCGCAGCTCTTTAAATTACTTAAAACTTAAAGTTAATAAATATTATAACGTAAACTTAAACCACGCGTTTTTATTTAATATATATATATATATATACTCTCAAGAGACAATTTGCCCGGCAACAGACCGCAGTCGACGTCACCAGTCACCGGCGCAAAGCAGGCGCAGAAGCAGCGTAAAGACCATCGTTGGATTTCGTTAAGGAACGAACCGACAACATCGAAAGCGCCTACAGCTAGCAGCAGCAACAAGTGAAGTCGCCCGTGTCCCAAGTGGATACCATGATTGGACTTCTGATAGGGGCATCTACGTAGGCATTTTCTGCGGCATCTGATTAATCATCTGATCAGGTATCTGATGTGGCATTTATGCGGTATTGAGATCTGATCTGACGAGGTCTCTAATGAGATATCTGATAAGCCATCTGTTGGAAATTCTTCGAATATGTAAGGAGAGATCCCATGTATGCACATAACAACCATCATCAGAATGAATAACGTTTCATCTGATGAGGCATTCTATAAGGCATCTGATAAGTCAACTGATAGGGCATCTGATATGGCATTGATCGAGCATTTAATGAGGTATCGAATAAATAATATGATGAGGAATTAAATGAAGTAACTGATAAGTCATCTGATATGATATCTGAAGAGGCATTAGAGAATGCATCTGGAACATCTGATGTAACATCTAATAAAGGATATGATCAGCTATCAGATCAGAAGTCAATTGGAGCATCTCATGTGATATCTGATGGAGAATCTCATTGAACTAACCCCCTACCCATTTAAATGAATTGCGTCTTGCGTTTTTGATAATTTAGCTCATACAACCACCGCTTCTGCAGCCAACTTCACTTCGAAACGCACTGTCAAAAATGAAAACTCCAATAGATCTGCGTTCGTACGCTGCGTATTAAACTAGGTTATATGCAAAATCATTGAAAATGTGCCGAGTTTGACAGTTAAACGACGCAAGCGCACTATTTAGTGTATAGGGTTAGGAAGCTTCTAATGAAATATATTATATGGAGCATCTGATGTGACGGGTGTTGAGACATCTGCTCAGAGATCTGATGGGATATCTGATGTTACATCTGATGAGGTATCTTAAGATGAACCTGATGACATATTACAAGAGACATTTGATGTGACATCTGATTAGGCATCTGATGTGAAATCTGGCGGAATTTTAATGGGACATCTAGAGAAAGTCAGATGCCAAATCACATGGCATCGGTTGGATCATCTGATGTGGCATCACGCCTAGCCTGAAACACGTGGGAGAACTCAAATGGGAGAACCCAAAAGTCGTGGGAGAACTTAAATGTTTTAAGAATATGTTTCGGATATCTACCCCGAGTATTTTAAGACTAAAATAAAAAAAATCTTAGGTAGGTTTTTTAAAATATCGCGGTTTCAATTTTTTGTGCGGTTTTTTGAAAATATTTTTTTGAAAATAACTTTTTTTCTTTTTTTTTTTTTTGCTCAAACTATTAACTTTAGCCACTAAAATAACCCATAAAAATTTCACACAATTTGTCCACCGTTATGGGTTATAATTAGTGGTAACAAGTGCGAAAATATAGGTTTTTTTCAAAAATAGTCCTTTTTTGAGCATTATATCCTTAAATACTATTAAATAGTCTATACGCGAATTAACGTGCATAAATGTATGTACCAAACAAACTAAACCTCAATTCGTTATCTTTAATAGTTGAGAAGATATTCCAAATCAAAGTCAAATTTACTTGAAAATTTGGTCAAGAAAACCTTCAACTTTTAGTAAACCATAAATAATTGAATTTTAACTAATATATGAAATCAATCAAAAGCTATATATTCGACCAAAAATTTGAAATGTACTTGCTTTTCAAATGCAAATAAAACACTTTATCGAATTGATCCAGAAAAACTGGGATACGAGATATCTGATATTTCATCTGATGTAACATTTGATAAGGTATCCTATGAATCTGTTGATGGAGAATATAATGAGACAACTGATGAGGCTGTTCTTAATAGAGAAATAGACACGACAAATGAAAAGGATTGAAGGGAAATTAGTGATCGATAAAAGACAATTTACGATGCAGACAAAATTCAAATAAAAATAATTTTTTGGAAAATCATTGTCAATCATTGAAGCTAGCATTAACCAAAAATATATCTATGTATATAGAAAAATGAATCACAAGTAACATTCGCACTAAAGTCCCAGATAACCAAAATGTCGACACAGACACAAAATAACCTAATTATGATAAATGAGTCAATAGTTTTGTCATATTTATAATTAATACACGTAAACAAAGACACACTCACGCACGCAAACTAACTGTTTATTACGCACACAATGCAGCACGAGCCGTATATCTACCAAAATGCACGATGTGTTCTGTGTGTGTGTGTGTGTTTTAGGTTAGTTATTCGGGTCGTTGCTTTGTGTGTGTGACTTAATAAATGAATGAGTGGGAGGTTTGCTTGTATTGTGTCTATATGGCTGATGCTACTGATATCGATGTTAGTGCGGTGAGTAATGAAAATTAGTTAATTAACCAATGGATCAAGCGCCACAAAACCACTTCATAAATTTTGCTTTAAATCTCGCATGCATAATGGCGCCGCTCAAGTGGCACAATTAAAACATTAATTTCTGGCTAATGCACGGATATGGAGCTAAATGGAAAACAATCGTTCTTGATCAAGCAAAGGGAAAAAATAAAATAGTATTTAGATATTTTTGTAATGATTTATGAGGCGTCTGGAATAAATACTTCTTATTAAATTTATCATTATATCGTCACTGTCATGCCAAAGGGACGAATGTGCATTTTTACAAATGTTGGGAAATCAAATTTTAAAGTGCTTCAAAAATTAGCAAAATTGAGATTTTGTTCAATTTTTTCTGTTATTTTGATTTATTCATCAATTATTACAACTTCTATAAATGCCTATCTATTTGCATCATTAATTAATTAATATTGTCAAACATTAATTTGCCATTTGTTATTTGCAGGAACAATTTTTTGGAAAAATATATTTAAATAATGATGCCAATCGATAGGTGCTTTAAAAACAAATAATTAATAATTTTACACCACAATTATATCTTGCACCAATAAAAAATTATAGCAAAAAAACGAAGAAATTGGAAAAATTGAAAATCTTGTCATTTTCGTTTTTTTGCTATAACTATTTAATGGTACAAGATAAAATAGTGATGTAACGGCAATTATTGTTGGTCCTATCGATCTGCGTTATTTATTAAAAATATTTTGTCAAACATTAATTTGCCATTTGTTATTTGCTGCAGAACGATAGGTGCTTTGAAATCAAACAATAAATGCCTTTACGCCATTCTACAATGAACAACTAGCGCCCAACGAAAAATAAAATAAAATTAAAAAGATTTTTTATTCAGAAAACATTATGCCAAGACTACGTCGTTCAACATCAGCATCAAGATTGTCACGATCTCCATCAAATGAAATTGTAGGAAATGCTGACGGTTTGCACACGGATATTCCACCCGAAGGGTCCACATCCAGGCTACAGCCTGAGCAGGCCACTTCGGTGATCTTCCAAGAAAAGCAGAAGAAGAGAGCATTATTTTCTGAACTTCCCGCATCGCGATTTCCAGTAATGACATGATCTACGGCCTACTTCGCATCGATGTTCAAAACGAAATAAAGCGCATGGATATTACGTCCTTCGCAGAGCTCTCAATTAGAGCGCGAATTTACGAAACACAGCTGAAAACTGCAACAAATTTCATGCCACACAAAAGCACATCGTTCGAACTTAAAGAAAACGTCGACAAATATAACGTGGATCATATAAATCGTTGCCAATTCTGCAATGCGCGTAATCACACTGCCGACTTATGTGGAAAACGATTAGCTCTGCTTCAAGAAGACAGTAGACCAACTGATATGCCTGGTACAAGTACCCAACTTCTAAAATGTCACAAGCCTGCGGTAAGCCTGGTTATTACAGGTCAAACTGCCCTAATTGTTCACAATATCGCTGTAATAACGCAACTACAAATAACACATGCAACTTCATGAACATAACTGATGACAATGGCCTTCCTAGAGGATTGATACATTTCAAAGAATTTAAGGGATTAGCTTGTATTGATACAGCTTCGCGGATAAGCATTGCTAGTTATCCGTTTTACGAATTTTTAAAAACCAAAAATCAAAAATTTAATCAACTGCAAGTTGAAGTAATGTTAGCAGATGGCATCGTTCGAACGCAAAACGTTTTAACAACGTATGCTAGTATTATGTTCGGAAATAAATACATAAATACCTTCTTTATGGTGCTACCGGAAAATAAATCCAAACACATCCTGCTAGGCATAGATTTTATGGAAAAAGCCAAAATAATCATCGACGTCTCGCAGATGGAATGGCCTATGCTGATAGTCCAAATATTAAATTTGACTATTTACCAGAAGCTGATGAGCAAACTACATTTGCTTTTAACGCAACGAAACCGTCGACATCGAACATGCAAAAGACGCGCATGCAGGAATGTGAACCATGCGACAATAATCAAGAATACGATTTGTGTCATCACTCACTGCCTTTACATGTGGTCAGTCCTGCAAAGAAGTCATTCAAGAACATATTCTTGAATCACGCAAGAGGAGATATTGAATCAACTGATGACCGTTTATTCGCTTCTCCAATTCGCAGCCTTGTATTCAACATGGTAAATATTGAACTTAAGAATGACGAAGCAGTAGAATTAGAAGAAAGTTCTCAGAAAAAGCTAAATAATGAAAATATAGCACTTTTCGGTGACAAAAGCCCATCACACATAAATGCATTTCAAGGTATAACCAACACTATGGATCAGCCGATTGCAACCAGAGCTTATTGTTTACCACTACCTCAAAAATCACTCTTAAAAGAAGACTTTTTTTATAATGAAACAAAAGGAAGTCATCGAGAAAAGCGAAACATTTTTGTCATCACCAGTTTTATTGGTTCCTAAAAAGGATGAAAGAGTTAACGGGAATGAACTGTTTTTTTTCAAGGCAGATACCAGCAATTACGTCTTAGGGGCAAGCCGTTGAGCGGGAAGCCTTATCAATTCGTTAAGACAATCCACGTGCACATCAAACAGCACCTCCTATTTATCTCAAGAAGAAGAGACCGAGAAGTTCATTGATCCATAAAGTGCACCGAGATGTTTCGCACTTTTTGAGGGGGAGTATGTAGCGCAGTACTAAATATATTTTAACTAATATTACTAATTATACTATTACTTGTTACTTGTTATATTAAATTATGTTAACTCAGCCTTTAATATTTTGATATCTAAAATATATGTTGAAATAAATAATCATTCTACAATGAGCATAGACTCACAACTAATTTATATTTTAAAATACGTAGTTAACGTAAATATGGATCTGCATTTATTTTTACTACATTCTTCATTTATTCAACTTCAATTAAAATATAAAAATATAACTACAAATGCATCACTACACTCTGCATTTACTTGAAGAAATGTTTAAAAATTTGTTTACGCATGCAATTATTTTTAGTACATTATGTATTATTTTTTTTTTTAATTTAATAAATATTTATTCTCCCAACATAGATTGTTAGATGTACTTTGGTTTGTTTTATACTTTTTAACTTTTGCATCATCCGTCATATGATTGCACGTTCTTCATGTAATTAAAAACAAAATGTAGTAGCACTAAATTTTTTTTGTTAAATAAATACATTCTTATACATATGTAGTAACTTGAAAATCATTAATTTTTTCCGTATTCAGATTAATTTTGTAATTATACCGTACACTAATAGTGAAAGGGTATATTCAATTTGGAACGCCGTTTGTAACACCCAGAAGGAAGCATCTCCGGTATGGAAAAGCATATATATTCTCGATCAGCATGAACTCCTGAGTCCATTTAGCGATGTCCGCCTGTCTGTCTGTCTGTCTGTCCGTCTGTCTGTCCGTCTGTCTGTCTGTTGAAATCCCTACTACTTAAACAATTAAAGAGTTAGATAAATGAAACTCATAATTTAGATTACTTATATACCTATGCTGTATGTGCGAAAAAATTAGGCATATCGGTCCATTGTGACCTGTGATCTGACCATTTATATTCAAATAACTCATATAAAATTTACATCTACAGTTCAGTTTTACTGTATACATGCTTAGGTAAACTTTTTTGGTCAAATATATATTGACTTCATGCTCAAATACATGAAAATGTTAAACCTTACTGAAGAGAAATGTCAAAAGAGCGGTAAGAAATATGGCGTCCTTTGCTGTCCGGGTCGCTCTACTTTTGTAGCGTCCCTGTTGAAAAACCCTTGAAAAAAAAATGTGTAGCGCTCTTATTGAAAAACCCTTTACCACTTTGAATGGTAACCACACATATGTGTAGGGTATTTATAGTCGGCTTAGACCGACTATAATTTTGATAATCCTAACTATCATAATAACACCAAATTTAAAATTTCCCATGTGATCTAACCTTCCCAACTGGTTTTATCTTCAGTTTAGTTTTATGCAAAACTTCTCATTGTTTCAAATGAAATATACAGCAAAACAGCACTAAAACATAAAAAATTTACTCAATTCATAAAATACATTTTAAATGTCAGATAGCAACACGTGCCTAAACACATTAAACAAATTAAGCACGTGTCTGTATTCTGTAGTCTGTATTAGAGGCGGTTAGGCATGTTTGTACTGGGCACAAATAAGGACACAAACAAGGAGACATAATATATAAGGACACAAATTGTTTGCACTGACTGACAGCTGAACGAATTAAAGTGACGTCTGTACATCAGCGCATAAATTCTGCGTAGGTGCAGTATGTAGTAACAGCAGGAAGAGGGTACAAAACATCACAGAGTCTGTGTGCTGTCTGTCTGTGTGTTGAAGTCTTTACAAAAAAAAAAAAAATAACAAAAAATATTTGTCAACATTTGCAAATTATTAAAAGGTTGAAAAGATTTTAGGAAAATTTCGTTACATGCATGAGTTTGTGATTTTGAGTGATTTGATTATTATCTTCTTTTAGATGTTACCTCTGTAAAAGTTCTTCTATATACATTTTATGTTTGAAAATAATATAATAAATAACAAAATTTTTCATAGTATCATGTGTTTGATATACATATCGAAAGATTAAAGGATTTAAAAGTAACGCTTTTCAAAGCAACAAAACTTTTTGGAAACCTTTAAATTACATACCGCGCGGAGTAAAAGTGTAAAAAGTGAAATAACACAAAGTGTAACATTTGATAAAACTCTAAAAATACTCAGCATATTTTATAAAAATTACTTGAAATTGGATAAAGAAAAAAAATGTCGAAAATTTATTACTTTACCTTGAAACCATTTTCATTACTTTTCAAATTTGGTACATTCCAACAATACTTGATATTTTATCATCTTCATATTGTAGTTGGCGTCATGCTGTTTTTGCAGTGATTTAATTTGAACCGTTTGCCAAAAGAGTTGCCGCTTTTGCCGGCACGCGTTTCCGGCTGCTGTGCAGGATTTGCTTGGGATGTGTGTGTGTTTGTCAATCCAGATTTGTGGAAGTCAAGCATTGTGTCTATGGGGTACCGGAGACAAAATTTTCGGCGGGCGGAATTGAAAGAAACTAGCAGGTGAACAAATTAAATAACTTTGCAGACACACAAACAAAAAATAATATTTTTTAGTTATTTCTAAAGTGATGCTAATTAAATAAATGGAAAAAAACATTTTTGGTTTGGTTGTCTTTATTAATCGAATTATTTGAAATTACCACGGCATTTTCAAAATGAAACTTCGATTTCCTACTAAATCGAGACAATAGTCTATAGCTTATTGAAATCGGTCCCATCGGTAAGTACTCAAAGTACTTACAGAAGTTAAAAAGTACAGTAACCCAGAACTCCAGTTATCAATCACAATTATATTTACTAACATTTGGTAGATTAAAAGACAAAAATAAAACATCCCCAGACAATACGGCAGGTAACAGGCTTACAACAGGCAGGCAACACAGCAGCCTTTAAGCCGATAATCAACAGGCATGTTTCTGGCAGTCATAGACGGAATTTGAAGCAAAACCAGCATGTGTCTGCCCTAGAACATTAAGGCAGCTTCGTATTCAATGTAGCCTGCTTCAAAATGTTCGAAACCTGCCTGCTGTCTGCCCTAGAACGATACGGCAGACGGCAGCCTATAGACAGGTCATAGGCGGAGCTTGTAGCAGGCGTAGCTTGTAGACAGGTTATAGAACGTGAAGACAACTTCATATTCAATGTAGCCTGCTTCATAATACCCGAAAACTTCTATCGGCAGACAAACTATTTTTTCTCTGCAATAATCATCCAGTTATCTGCATAACATTCATTGAAAAATAACTCATAATTGTGTACGGTTTTTGAGATTTTATTGTGCACATTTAATTCACACTTTATACAAACATTATGTTAATATGCAAATTTATAAAAGAAAAATTACAAAGCCTGAACAAACATTAAGTTAACATTCAAAAATACACGTTCCTTCAAGGCCGGATATGCTTAAACAAAATTCGCAACGATCACCCCTTCTGATTTGAACCACTTCACTTTTTCGTCAACGAACACAACAATAGCAACACATAAAATCTATGTCCTTCGAAATCAAAATAAATTTAAAACTGAAGAATTTTGAAGTATAATTTTGAAGTACCAGAGACAACATTTTTGGCATTTTTCTGGAATATTTCGGGCATATTTCTGGCAAACGCACAGCTAAATGGAATATCTTGGGAAGTGTGTAGCAGGTTGTAAATTTGTGAGTAATTTTTATGGCAGATTCTCGTCATATTTGGGTAACGGGCAGAAAACAGACAGCTTTTGATACAAACTCCGCCTTTGTCTGTTTCAAATATGTCGAGGAAATGTTTCTGAACTGCCTCGACCCAGCCAAAAATTTTGTCTGGGGTATTTTTGTTTTTTCGACTACTTGTTGAACAAGCTGCTGTTGTATTCCAAAAATCTAACATGAGGCAGGCATTTCAAATATAACTTTTTTTTGAGACAGTCTGCCTTGCTATAACTCCAAGCTGTCGTGAGTCAGGCAATTCTAATATTTTTCATATAAAATATGAGTCTGCCTTCGACTGTGTGAAGAAGTCTGAGACAGGCTGCCATGAGTTGCTACAAGCTGCCATGAGGCAGACAATTCAAAGGCATACACAAAGTCTGCCGTCGCCTGTGTGAAGCAGGCCGCCTTCTTGTGCCTAAAAGTTGCCGTGTGGCAGGCAATACAAATATTTTTTTATATAAACTATGGGAAGCAGGCTGCCTTGATATTCCTGCCAGCTGTCGTGAGGCAGGTAATTCAAATATTTTTCATATAAAATTTGTGTCTTCCGTCGCCTGTGTGAAGCAGACTGCCGTGCTATTCCTAAAGCTATTCCTAAATAGCTGCCACACGGAAGTGTGGCAGCTATTCTGAAACTACCCACCGATATTCTAAAGAAAACCTGCTACAAGGCAGCCTATTTGAAACGAATTCTAAAAACATTTCATAAATCTGCCGTGGCATGTACAAATTTTTGAACATGCCGATTCTCAGCGTAAAACCTGCTTTAGGAAGGCTGGCATTTTTGATGAAATACAAAACTAAATGCTATGTTCTGCGTAAAATCTGCCAGTAAACTGCGCTTTTGCCAGAAACATGTCGATATTCTGCCAGTAACCTGCCGAATATTTTGTCTCGGGATAATCAAAAAAATATTTGAAAAAAACAAAAATATAAATTTACAACACACATGAATAATAAAAATATGAAATAAAAAATATTATTTTAATATAAAACAATTTTATGAATATTTTGGAATATTACAAACTGTGCATCTTGATTTTTGCAAATTTAATTTTTTTTTTTTTTATTTACATTTTTATAGAAATAAAATCATTTTCAAGATCTCTTAAACCAATAAATCAATTTTAACATTTTGAATGAAAGAATTGCTGTATGTTTAATTTTCTTTTATTTGATATCAAATTAGTAATTTAAAACGCAAGATATTTGCAAATACATTTTTAAATCTCGGTAATAAAAAAGTTATTGTTCGATATCTCGTAAACCTATCCATTGACAATTTGAAATCCACATTTTCGAAGTCTACGTGTTATTTTTTCCCATTTTGTTGTATAGTGCAAATTACTAAAACTAATGAATTTTGAAAATTTACCATACATTAGTTAGTAATTATTTAAAAGATTTCTAAAAACGATTTCTATGATTTAAAAACATTGAACACATAATGTAACGTGTAAAAAATTGTGCAAAAAAAAAAGTGTAATGTTCCTTAAAAACCTATATTATATCTAAAATATATCACATATAATTCAAGAACATCACAACTAGTAACATAAAAATTCTGCGAACATGTTTTACTAAAATGGTTAAATTATGAAAGCAAAGAAATTGAAAGCACATTAAATACATAATAAATATATAGTAGGCATAACAAAACACCAAATATTGTCAAATTAATGCACTATTTGTAGACCTTTTTATGTATTCCTTTTACACTTCCCTTGGATCTTCTAAATTAAAGAATAATTTGCTAAAGGTAATAAATATTGTACACAACAATACATTTATAATAACGCATTATTTGCTACACATAAAGACGATATTTACTTTGGGACAAATATGTGTTCAGCACAAAATTCTCAGAAAATAAAAGTTATTTATGCTCGCAGAACAAGAACCACAGCCCTCCCCTCTTAAAATACAAATGGAAACCGAAGCAAACAGACGATAAATGTCAGCACAAGCAGGCGGTCAATTGAGCGCCAAAGCACTCTATGTTCGACGCCATCTTAAGAACCACGACGAGCGCTATGTCCTTCGGGTATTTAATATAAGCACAAAAATTGTGTGTATGTGTGTCGTGCGATATGACCTACCGACAGACGGGCAGACCAAGCGACGAACCGAAATTCGACGGGATGTATTAAATGAACGACAAATACTAAACATCGCAAATGTGAAATAAATAAAATTTCAGCACCTCAGAGGCAGGTATTTATTTTTCATTGGTTGAATACAGGCCAGGCCACAGCAGCACGGTGATAAATGTCATTAGTTTTACATAGAATGTGTAGAGCAGAAGTAAGAAGTAGGAGAAATAATGCGAAGTGCTGCTGCTAACGAGCAGACTGTAATTCATGGCGCATAATAGAAGACAGTATAAAAAAATACAAGATGTAAGATAAAACCAAAAAAAAAATGTAGATTCATTCAGGCGATAATTTAAAACACAATAATTGTCAAAACATTGAATGCGAAAATATTTGTCGACTTTATAATGAATATTTAAAATATATTAAGTATTCTAAAAATAACTGAATTATTTTTCTTTTCAATTAAAATTGTTTAATTTTGTTTTTAACAATCTTAATAATCTTTCAAATAAGTGCAATCTTTCAGTATTTGCTAGATATCATTTAATTAATAATTTTAAAAATTACTTACTTTATTTTCTCCCATATCTCCTCGCCGAAGTGCTTCAGCACCAGCAGTTCTAGCGCATAATTTACAAAGCCATACTGCAACAAAAAAAAACAATGTTAGTAACAAAATTTATATTAAGGAATATCTAATCGGATTTAAATAAGTTTGAAATAAGTTTTATTTATTTTATATATGAGCAAATCCAGAAAACTTTTAACCTTCAAAATACCAACATTAAACAATGAATAAAAGTGATTTGTTGTTCCTTATATTTTACATTTTAATACACTATTTTTAAAAATACTTGAATACCAACGAAATTTTCGACAGAGCTAAAGGTATGATACACCTTTTGGAACCACTTTTTAACGTCTGAGGCGCGGCTTATCAAGAATGTTCTTTTTGTATCTATTTTTTTTGTATAATAAAATAAAGATTTTAAGATATGACATGTTAATGTGCCCTAAACACCAACAAAAATGGACACGCTGGATCTTTCGAAAAAATGCGTTTGGTTCGAAAAAATCACTTTTAGGCATAGGACATATGTGTAATCGGAAATTTTTGCCACGAGTTAATTTAAAAATACAATGCCGCTTCAATATTATTGATCGTTTATTTTTTATTGAGAAAAAAAAATTCAATATATGGACATTTCGAGGGGTTCCGCGCGGGACATTTGTACACTTAAAACTTTAAATCTCAAAGGAAAATGAATGTACTCTATTTTTATTTGCTCAAGTAGTATTTAAATATGACAAAACAATTGCAAAAAATTAGAGAATTCTATTTGGTAGATCAAAAGATATAAATTAAATAGTGATCGTTTCAGAACGGGACAAAAACGGAAGTGCATCCCTAGTGGAAGTTTGCCCGATGCGCCATCGGGAAATTATCGGGTTTTCTTTGGGTAAGTCCTATGAGAGAAAATATGATCATTGCCTTTGCGTGCCCTTATCATGCTTACCATACCAGGGTTTGCATTATCTAAATAGTCAATGTTCCCGATCATAGCTACATTATTTGTTCCTCATAACAAAATGACATCAGACAATGATCGAGATTTAATGAGAGAAACCCTATTATGCTCGGGCTCTGACAAGGCAATTGTCGGGTAAATAATAAAATGGGGAATTGCCCGATCAGTACATGATCATGGCCTGAGGTCGGTAAATGATCAGGACACTGCGTTACAAGGACATTATGGGCCTCGTCATATCCCGATCATCTCAAATAATGACATGATCACTTCATGACCATGGCCCTACCAAAATTTCTACTAGGGATGCGAGTTTCATAGAGAAATGATAAAAAGTTAGTTAATTTTGCGTACAATTTAATTTTATAAATTATTTTAAAACAAAAGTGAAAACTTGTGCTTTTTTTGTATATTTACATTTTATTATTAACATATTATTAACTGAACATAGCTGAGACAATTTACTTTATTTTTGTATATGTACAATTTTTTCCTAAAGATTACAGTTATTTCGTAATAAAACGCAGAATAATTCCGGACGTTCCATATGGAAATTTGCACTACGATTTTTTGCTAAAAATTATTTTGTATATGACAATATTAATAATCATTATTACGAAATGAAAAGTGGTGTACTATTCAAATTACCAGATGTTTTTTAAGTTTTTTAATTATTTTTTTTTAGTATTTTTTAAAAAATATTTGGTACTCAAAATTCCGGACGGGACAGATTTCAATTAGCTGTCAAAAATTTTCTAAAAATACTAGGAACTCGATGTTTACATTTTTGAAAATATCGAGGGAATTCAGATTTAGAAACAGAGAATATAACTATTGAAAAAAATGTGTTAGTTTAATATGATAATAAATATATTTCGTTATTTTAGTTTCAATGAAGCATAAATATGTTTTAGAAATATTAATTAAGGTTGTCTGAAAAAATATAAAATACAATTTTTAATCAAAGCTTATAAAGGGTTTTTCAACAGGGACGCTACAAAAGTAGAGCGACAGGGACAGCAAACGACGCCATATTTCTTGCCGCTCTTTTGACATTTCTCTTTAGTAAGGTTTGCCATTTCATGATGGAAAGATATACGAATTCGAATTTCGGTAGTAATTTTTAATAATTTCGACTCTTTGTTGGCTCGTATATCTTTCCATCATGAAATGGCAAACCTTACTGAAGAGAATTTTCAAGAAATATGGCGTCGTTTGCTGTCCCTGTCGCTGTACTTTTGTAGCGTCCCTGTTTAAAAACCCTTGAAAAAAAACTTTTGTAGCGCTCTTATTGAAAAACCCTTTATTCAAAAGCGTTGATAACATTTTATTGTGAAATTTAGTCAACCCGAAAAGTTAAAGGTTTTCTAGATTTGCTCATATCGCATATTTAAAAGAAGTTTGTCTGCAATACGATAAACGTAATTTAAAAGCAAAATTATGTTTAGATTTAATTGATATTTAGAACTGTAAAAATCTAAAGACCAAAATATGTAGAAAAACATGAGAATTACCATGCAGTAGTTTTACGTAATAACTCAAACACTTGAGGCAATCTGAAAAAACTAATTATGAGGCTGCCTCTGAAACCACTATACGATCTAACACTAGGGAATACAATCCCGGGATTCGTAACCCGACGGAATGAATTTTATATCGAACGACACGATATAAAATTTATTCCAGAGCTCATGTTTTCATGTTTTGTAAATAGAATTGTATTGAGAATTCTATTTAGAAAACATGATATAAAATTTAGTATAAAATCAATGATTTTAATTTTTCCCAATTTTGAAAAGCTAAAACTAAAGTCTTATATACGAGATAAATCAATGAGATTAAAAAATTAGATACTAGATACAAATAAATACTTCGACAAATTTTGACATTGCATTATTATACGTTTTATTTGATTCGATTTATTATAATTTTTTATAAAATAAAAACTTTAAACCCAATTGTTATTTTACTGTCAAGAAAAATTTTAATATATAAAGAAATGCTAAAATTCTAATAAGTTTTTACATACATATTTCGATATAAATTCGAAAATGTTTAGACCATTTTTGAAATATTTTGTTTGTATTTAGGATATCATACTATAAATAGTTTACGGGTGTTTGAACTTACACAGAAAAAAAAATTCTTCAATATTATAAATTTATTCATAAATATTATTAATATTTTCACCTACCACCAGATTCATCATATTGATACCACCGTTCATTAAATGACATATTAATGAATGCATTCATTATATATATGAACAAAATATTCAATACAATGAATTTGAATTCATTGTATTGAATTCAATACAATGAATACAATGAATTTGAATTGTCATATTGATGAATTTGTTCATAATATTTTTTCAAAAAAAATTTTTTTTTTTAAATAATTCGAAAATAAAGTGTTGTAAAAAGTTTATTTAAAAAATTACAGTAAAAAAATTATCCGAAAAAAAAAAATTCGGACAAAAAAAATTTCCCAAAAATAAAAAAAAATTGTCAAATAAAATTTTTTTTCGAAAAAAAATGTGTTTTTTCGAAAAAAAAAAATTCGAAAAAAAGTTGTAATTATAATAAATATATTATTATATAAGAAATAACACACAAGAACTACTTGAGTACGGCAAAAAATTAACGAAAAAAAATATTTTGATAGAAATTTGGTTTAATGAACAGCGTTCTTCAATATGATGAACATATATGTTGTATTTTATATTTTGGTTCATTAATATGATGAAACGTATTCCTCACATAAAGTTCATCATATTGAAGAACACTTTTTCGACAGTTACCAAGCGTTCATCATATTTATGATCGCATTCATAACATTGATGTCGTTAATCATTAATATTATGAATGGCTCTTCAATTCAATGAATCATGGTTTGAAGAACGAAATTCATCAATATGATGTACATTTTTTTTTCTGTTTAGTCAAACTCACAACTGAAATTACATACTTTTAAAAATTCGGTCCCTTTACCTAATTCATGTTCTGTTTTTTCATAAACATAATGCAACAAAATTATTAATTAATTATTATTTTATATTGAGTACTAATTGTTTGTTTTTCATAAATTTTTGTGATGATCTGGTTTAACTGTCACGAGAGTACAGCTATTATATTTTAAATGCTTTAAAAATAACTAAAAAAAGTCAAATTATGGTTTGAGTATGGAGTAAAACAAATATATTTCCAAAAAAAAAATACTTGTATTTTGAATTAATCCCGGGATTGAAAATTGTTTAATACCGAAATCCCGGGATTACGAAAACAGGTCCAAATTGTATTCCCTATCTATCAATCAATTGCCAATTTTTTTGTGTTATTTGTTGGTACATAAGAAGACTAGCTGGACTCGCTACGTGCTACAATTTTTGGAGAATATCTGTTTACAACATATAAAACCTCTAAGAAAAATACAATTTATAGATCTAATTTAAGTGTTTTATTTTTGTGAGATATTTTGCAAATGAACAGATAATGGATTAAAATGAATGAATATTTCTAATGTTAAATTTTGTAAAAATTTACTTGAGTGTGAAGAGCACTGTATTTCACACACTTTTGAACATTTCCCTCATTCACTGCACCGCAATTTGTTTCTGTCATAATCCTTATATTTTCTCATTAGTTTAATTTCCGGTTGTGCGCTGTGCCCAGCCATAGAGATCATTTAATTGAACTCGAATGCAATGCCAATGGCAACCGAACAATAGTTGGAACCTCGTCTGTATTTCTAAAGATTTCTTTTTTTTTTTATTCTCGTTCTTTAATACTTTTTCCCATTATACTCAACCCTCACCTACTTCAGAACCATCACTCACTCACACAGTTGCAGACACTGACATTGAAATGACGCAGCGCTGCATGCGGCATGGCGTACGATAATCTCGCTTAACCAGCAGCAATCTGGCAACACTGGCATAAGTGAATATTTATGATGCTCAGATCAGCTACCACTCACTTCACTCCATATAGTGCTAACATATAACAGGATTTTGTTTTCTTTCATTTTTATTCTATATCTTTTGTTTTTTTTTTCTTTTTTGTTGCTTTTTATTTTATTTATTTTTTTT